>QLOI01003874.1:0-21985 GCA_003313605.1 Tuber umbilicatum | reverse complement strand
ATAATTAACGACGGCCCGATATTCTCTAGGGTTCAGTCCCGCAACATGCTCCTCACCGTTGACAATCTGCCCCTGCACGATGTTGAGCCTGCGGTAGGCAGTTTCCGGAATCGTGCGGATCATGGCAAGACTGCCAGTTTGGGTGCCAGCCAAAACAAAGTATTCTTGCTGCTGCTTCTGGTTCTGGTGATGGGGATTGTGGTGGGGCGGGGGAGTGTCTATTGCGTCAGGGTGAAGGTGGGAATTCGGGGATGCAGAGGATAAAGACGGAGAGAGGGGGAGCATAGTCAGCGTGGAAATTTCGTGGCCGGAGAAGAAGTCAGCACGGCGGATTAGACGTTGGCCGGCAAGGGATTTAGGGTCTAGTAAAGTTAGCCGGAGAGGGAATGGGGGGTGGAGGGGGGGTGGAGGAAGTACGTTCGGGATCATATTGTAATGTGTGAATATTCGATTCCGCGTCCACGACGACAAAATATAATTGGTTACCGTCTGGCAGGAACTCTGCTGAAATGACTTCGAGTTTTTGTGTATCTTTTCCGAAGAGCGTCATTTTATAAGGCTCTTCCTATCCACACAGTCAGTCATGGTTCAACAAAACGCCTCAACCAGACCCTTCAGGCTAGATAAACGTACGGAAAAACCTGCGAACCAAACACTCTTCATAAAATCCCCAAAGAGTATCATTCCGTCCAGATTCTTAGCAACAGAAACATAAAGGCACATATCTAGGAAGGCCACCGGCAGCAAACTCTGATCCTCCTTCAAACCCCTGACCATGATTTTCTGCCCCTGAGCGGCGAGTAAATACCCGTTCACGCCACATATGGCACTAACAGTGCCCTTAACTTCCTCCCTCGTCACGAGCTTCAGTTTCCGGTTGGTTTCAGGTCGGTTAGGTTCCGGGACGACCTCGATTACCTCAAAGACATAGATGCCACCGCGGGCCGAGTGGTCTTCGCCGCGGAAGATGGCGGTACCGACAGATACTAGTTGCTTGCGCTCCTTGGTGTGCTCTGAGACCTCCAGGGAGATGGTCTTCACGACGAGGGCAATCTCGTTGTGGGCGAATTTGTACTCGTCTACTGCTGTCCAGGTTTGGGGGGAGAGAAGTTTCAAGGTGCCGGAATCTATTTCAGGCTGAAGGGTTGCATCTAGGCTCCGGTTTAGTTTGTTTAAAATAGAGTAAAGGAAGAAGGGAGGAATACCGTCTTTCGCAATATTGCCGTCTTCCTCCGCGAGATCAAATGGCTGGCGCTTGCTGGTAGAGATAACATACACGTTCATCGGTGGGAAATATGCGAGGCTCTGGACATGCTCGCCGAGGGTTACCTTTTTGTACCCCCAGTTCCCATCAAACGTGAAATCAGCGGGCATCAGCGCCACCCTTACTATACCCTACGCACCCCAAAAAGGTCAGCCTAAAAGCCCAAGTAAGGGAAAAATGGAAAATTTGTACCAAACTATCAACATACACAAACCCTCTATCCGCGCCAGCGGAATGAAATGAAGATAGACTCCGAACTCCAGTCCCCGCGAGCCTGTGTATTCGCGGACTTGACTTTGCGGTTTTGATAACAAAGCTCGGATCTGCCCCCGGAAGGAACACAGCAGAGTACCCCGCGATGTTGTTGACTGCTGTCAGCGGTCTGAACATATTCTTAGTTCCCGCGCCTATATTTAGTTCATTTGATGCCAGATGCGGATTGGGAGACTTTATGAAGCGGAGGGTTGAAGGCGAGGAGGCGATAAAGGGTTTATAGAAGGTTAGGTCGTTGTTCGAGCTCCGAGCGATCAGATATGGTTCCTTGAATACCGAATCGCCCATGTCTGCCACTAGGATCTCAATTATAAACTGTTTTGATTGATGTTTTTCGCGATTGGTAGTGGGTGAGGTAGGGTTGTCGGTGCGGAGGAGCGGGTATAGGGTGCTGAAGCTTCTGGCGCTAAATAAAGGTGTGGCGGGGTTTGACAGGTCATATATCTAGTAACATTAGTCTTCGGTACTGTGGGGAGTAGAGAGGGACTAACATACCTGTAAACCACCCTCAACGGTGAGAAGGAATAATAAACAATCCTTTTTCACATCCCCAGGGGCATCCAATGGTATAAAGGTGCCCTTGGTGGAAGCATATATGCAACCAGATTGATATTTATTAAACTGTCCCAGTTAGCTCGAGCAGATTGTGGCAGAAGGAGGTGTCTCATACTTTAATTGCATCGGCCCTTTCCTCAGCCAACTCCAAGTTCGCCGAGTCCATCTTATACACTGCTGCACTTCCGTCCACTTTTATTAATAGAATATAGGGATCGCATACCCTTGCTCTATGAACATTAGGCCCTTCTTCCCCGGTCACTTCATCAAACATAGGGATAATCTGTGAGAGTTGTAAATCTACCACAAAGTCACAATCAGCCATGAATCACCAGAGTCCCAATGTCAAAAGAGAAAGAATAGTAATGGGTCTCCCAAAATAAAGACTAATATAGCGAGGGGATTATTATGCATGATATGGGAGAGAATGAGGATTATATTTCTAACAAAAACTAGAGAAAACCAACCACAATCATAAACTCTAACTTGCTCAGAAACAACCTGAACGATCCTCATCCCGTTGCCTACAACCCCTACTTCAATGGTTTCACCCTCACTCTCAAAGTCCGTTCCACGGACTTCCTCAAAGGTATCACCAACGCGGAAAACCTGCGATTCGTCATTCTTGGTAACGAAGAGGAAGCGATCAAACATTTCCTCCACGCTACGGTCATCTTCCTCGCCGCCGAGCCCTACTGCTGCGTTAGAGGTTTTTGCTGAGCGAGCACGGACGGTCCACAACGCTTGGCATAGAGGAAAGTCAAAACGCCCAACAATTGTGGGTGAGATGGACTTTCGAATTATGCTTATTCCGGAGTCCTCCGACGTGTTGGAGGGGCCGGAAGTGGTCACCAGTTCCAATTCTGGGGAGACGCCCTTCTGGCGTTCCATAGACTCCTCGGGGAAGGTTGGTTTGCCAAGTGTTATATCTCGGAACGGACCTAGGTTTGCTAGGCGATCATGAGTTTGAAAAATATATTCTCCTTGAGGTTTTGCCTCACTATTCCTCGGGCCATTAGTAAGAGAATCTTTACGGAAGATTGAATCTCCACCACCCCCGTATAAGTCATCATCCATATCTTCCAAAGCTCCATAAACATCATCCTCATCTTCGTTTTCTAGGACTTCTTCCTTAATACCTTCTCCTGTTTTCTTTCTTTCGCCCTTTCGCCTCCATTTAAGCACTCGGGCGTCACCCTCGACGCAACCAATAAAAAGCCTTCTCCCACCAAGTCCAACAGCGGTGCTGACTCTCCCACCAACCATTGATCCTGGATGATTATTTAATTTGGTAACCTTAACACCACTAACATTCCGACCATCCATCCTGAATCCCACAATAACTCCTTCACCCCGTTTCGTAAAAAGCAACATATCGCCGCCTTCGCCCTCCAACTCAACAACTTGACTTCCTTCCAACTCCAAGCATAGGTCACTTTGATCAGTCAGTCCTGCAAAACCGGTACTCCGCCTGCAAAAAGGATTGACCGCAACGCCGGTGGTCTTCCCAGCCTGATCCACGTGAATAAGTTCATTTCCACCGACCAACAAACTGCCCCCAGTTGGGGGTGCGAGTGGAACGACCTTGAATATATCGTATGGTAAACCTGACACACTCAGAATAGGCGTCGAGGCTTTCTGCTCGAGATCAAGAGTAATGACAATATAAGAAATAGTATCCTTCCTCCCCTCCGCAGCGAGTAAACCCGTCCAAGTTCTTCTCGGGGAATACAGTATCCCAAATGTAGGTTCCCGGTACTCATGCAAGAATGTGAGAGAGATGACATGTGAAATCGCGTCGTCAAGTTGAGATACCGAGAGGACAAAACTAGGATGATACGGCCTATCTTTTCCTTCGGTAGCGTCTGTTGTCTTAGCATCGCCCTCGCCCATGATAGTATCTTCCCCGCGTGCAGTGCCCGCCATCTCCGGATCCCAGTCATCATTATCCCCATCTTCATCACCCATAATCTCATCACCGTCTCCACGGCCAAGCGAAAGTTCTTCATCCTCCCGCTGCCTGAAGGGGATGATGGCAAGCATATCCCCAGTAAATCTCAAAGCAGCACAACGACTTCCCGGATCCGCCACCAGTTCCGTTGGCAATCCATCAGGCGCCACAGGCGAAGAAAACTCCTCCCTCTCATAATAGTGCAAACTAATCGTAGTAATCGAATTCGTCTCGGGATCCCATTCCATTAGTGAGCATTTGGCATCCTTAAACGATGCCAGCACCGCTTCACCCCCCGAGCGAGTAGACAGCAATTTTATCCTCTGTAGACCAGTCACAGATCCAGAAAGTGGGTACTCTGCTACCAACACCAACTTCGTGACCGACTCAACTTGCGAGCGTTGTAGCGCAATGTCCGCTGCGAAGGTTTGCTCCTCGTCTACATCGAGGATTCTTCGGTCAATATCACCGGGTTGCTTTGCATCTGCTAAGGCGGAGTTGAGTTCGGTTTCGTATGTGGTGGTAGTAAATATTTGGAGGAGAGAGGTTTTGGCGACAAGGACGTTTTCAGAGGTTGCAGAAGTAAAGGGGAGCTTGAGAGAGAACGACACGGAGGTTGGTGCTGTTAGTTCTGTGTATACTTCCGGCATCGCAAAAATTTCGCCGAAAGAAAGGGGAGGATGATGATTATGAGCGTGTAACAGAGATGGTTGTTAGCATTGCTTGGGTAGTAGGGGTGTTCAATTGGAGTTCATCGCCGTCGGTCGTCGCGGTCAGGATAGAAAGTCGTGTTCGGTGAGCTGGGGATTGAGCCCTAATTCCCCGTTTTACCCATCATACTGTAATTTTCAGCACGGGAGCTTTTTGAGTCGTGATCCCATTGCTAATCCTCTTGTGCCTGCTCAATCTTCTGTGATTATAATATACACTATATAGCATTCCGGCTTTCAAGTTTAGCGTACCCCTCCAAAATCCAAGTAAAGCAGCTCTATAATTATCTACTCCAGCGCTCCTCCCTTCCACCAAGACTCAGCCCCAATACGGATATCCGCAGCGAAAAAATATAAAGCGAACAACAAACACCCCGATTTCCAACAAACAAAGGAAAGGTGGGAGGTCTTAGTACAGCGACTTGTGTGTGAATTGGTAAGCAGAAAGAGAAACACAGCGTGCCTACGATAGTCCAAAGCACCCACAGGCACCACCCAACACAAACTGATAAGTCATCTAAGCCTTAAGTTTATCCTACCGGAAAGTCAGTATTTCGTGCAGATATATGATGCGATGGGGTCTTGCATACGGTGAGTTGCTTCTGAACCTGCAAGTACACCCCCTCCTGGGTAGACGATGCGTCGATTCTCACAACCTTACCCTTCTTTTCGTAGTAGTCTACGACAGGCATGCTGGTGACCTCGAAGGTGTGAAAGCGTTTCTTGATACTCTCAATGTTATCATCAATACGTCCACTAGTCTCGCCACGCTTGAGAAGACGTTGCAGCATAGTATCCTCCGGGCACTCGAAAAAGAGGGTAAACCTAGATTCAGCCACTTCCTCTTCGAACTTAAGAGCTTGGTCCATCTGACGGGGGAAGCCTATAAACCACCCAAATTAAATCAATCCACCGCTTAGCCATTTGAAGGAGACGAACCATCAATCAAAAACTTAGTCTTCTGCTGGGCCGCAATAGCATCTCTCATAGCATTTTCGAGGAGGGCAACAGTAACCTCCATAGGGACCTGGAGCAACTAGTCAGTAACTGAATCTCCTAATAATCCTCCGATAAATCGACAAGAACATACAATCTTTCCCTCACGAATATACGTCCTGATCAACCCGCCAAACTCCGAACCTTCACGGTTTTGCTCGGCCCTAAGAAGATCTCCAGCCGATAAATGGACGAACCCGTAGTCTCTCACCAAGTTCTGACACTGAGTACCCTTCCCAGCCCCCGGCCCACCTAAATCACCGTCAGCAACCCACCATATTAACCACTCCTGCATCGTCTCCCTTCCCACAAAAGTAAGGACCCCAAAAACAAACCGAGGACAAAGATAACTGAGACTTCTCCTGGACCAAAAGCCGGCCTCTTTACATCCCCAGCCGTTAGCCTAGGCTTCCTTGATGGCTCCTCGATGGCAGGCATTGGCTCTGGCGCTCTCATCAGTCCGACGACAAGTACAGTAATGTGGAAATGGCGGTGAACTTACCTTTGCGGCTCTGTACAAGAAAGTAGAATCCTCCGCTACCGGCTGCAAGAATGGCAAGCAGTGGGATGATGGGAAACGGGTTCTTGGAGCCGGCGGTTTCCCCACCTTTTCCGGGGCCTGTCGCGTAATTTCTTGCTGGGATTCTGCGAAATGCAGAAGGAACCGGCGAAGGAACCGACAGAGACAGAATGTTTCTGGTTCGAAAACGAAGGTGCTGCCTCGTGAGTGCTGCAGTGCAGTTGCGGATAGGGTATTGAAGATTTGAAGCTATCCTACCCGAGATGGAACGGAAAGCTGAAGACATACTCGCGCAAGTAGGGTATGAGGTGGGGGCTTTATAAACCTGTTCCCGTCGGGTGCTATTAGCGTTTAGGAACGAGAAAGGTGTGTGTGGAGGGTGGGTCAGGTGTAACCGGTTGCTTCGCGACGGGAAAGGAGTTGACTGGAGAGCTTGTATGGTGGGACTTCCGTAGCCGGAGTACTTTGCCAAGAAAATATAGCTCGACTTCATCCCCGAAGGATATTCAACCACTCCCATGAAAATTTAATGATTACATGTGAGGCAAATCCCTCAGTGAACAAGAACCCCCATTTTATTTTCATACAAAGCGTGACTTAGATCACAACAGCCCCCCCTCGATTTAGCCCTCAACCTGCAGAGCATTTCCCCCTCCATTAATTGCCGATTTCGTTACACTATCGCCACCCTGAGCGACAACCTGTTCTCTGGCGCCCCTGACAACCTCTAGGATATTTCTTAGACTGGCTTTCCAGTTATCCAATCTGACACCAACTTCCTCCCATTCAGACTTTCCGAAAGACCTATAGGTGGAGCGGTGAATGAGAAATGTTTGGTTGAGTTGTGATAGTTTGCCTTCTACCAGTCCCGCACGGATGACATCGATTACCCAAAGCTCTACTTCTTCACTAGGGATGTGCAGACGGCGTGCAATTACAGAGTACGGTAGCTCGCGACTCGAGGCAGTGGAGGCTAATGATGCAAGGGTCAGGAGACGGATTTTGCGGAAAGCAACAGAGTGGTCAATTCCTGTTCATAGTCAGAGTATGTTCTAAGCAAGAAATAGTAGGGCGAACCGTTATCGTCAACCCAGCCATCGTGCTCGTCGTTAAATTCGTCATAATCCTCAAGATCCCCGCCAGCAAATACTTCCAGTAGAGCGAAGGCCTCCGGATCGGTGCTAGAAAGTTGCTGAATTGGATCCAGGGCGATGATATCATCAAATTCAAGACGGCTCGGTAGGTTGACCGATGCTTTCAATAAACGTATGGCAATCTTTCGAGCTTCTTCACCGGTGGATTCTTCAGGAGAGAAACTTTGCAAGGTACGGAAGAGGAAGGAGTAGAATTGGCTATTGTGAGTTAGCTCTGGCCCAGGAGGAAATGGTTCAAAAATAACGGACACGTACTCAGCATCACCAGCCTTCTCGGCCGCGTCAGCAATAATGAGATATAGATCCCTGATCTCGACGATAGAACTCCCCCATTCCCCGACCCATCGTTCGATATTCCTCAATTGGGGAGCCAAAACGTCATGCATTCCATGCTCAGTAACAACCCGTAAAGTTGCCTTGAAGACCGAGTATCTCAAAGGGCTGTTGGCCGGAAGAACATTGAAGATAGTTGATAAAGCGTGGACTAAAAGAGCGGGTCCGTTAATCGGTGAGGTGGAAGGGGGCGTAGAGAGGTTTTGTAGAATTGTGGGCAGCAACTCTGGTAGTGCTGTTGACGAGTGAACAAGGTGTATAAGAAGGTTATAAGCAGGAATAAATTCTATCTCATGTTTTTAGCAAGATAACCTCCCTAGTATATCATAAGAGAAGGGAAGATGTTACCTTTCTCCGGTGCAGTAGAAAGGGCGCCGCTTGCGTTCACAATTTCACGCAAACATCCATCGAGATCATAGGCCTCTCCTTCAAACTGCGACTTTATCTGAGCGACAAGTCCCTGCGATCCCTTCCGTGTTTCGAGATACTGGGCCATCTCGAGCACTTGGTCTGACACCCCACCACCCCCACTATTAGCTTCCAGCTCGGACTTCCAATTTTGAGAACGGAAAAAAATGAAATCTGGAGATACCATCGATGGACCCCTCAACCATAAGAGTATTTATCGGCGTCTCCATGATTGCTGCCAATACTGATAATTTGGGCTCGTTAACACTCGAAAGGGACTTTTTTCAGCAAACGTTGTGGTTTTTTTTTCCGAGTATGCAGTCGTGTGCTAGCCAAGACAGGGTTGTGAGAAACGCACAGCAAAAGTTGCTCCTCGATTCCCCCTACGACAACCCTCATACCATCGTATCTCAACCCCAACTGCCCCAGTTCAAGTACAAGTCCCAAGAATAACCCACAAAAAGCTAGTGAAGCAAACAGGAATCAGAAACCTTGACAGTATATTGCTCTCAATCACCCCTAATAAGGTTGCTATTGAGCTTGTGCATCAAGATTACGTGACATAGGGCTTTAACCTATCCCACAGTCACGCCCGACAACACACACAATACCTCTCAAACTCCACGAAAATTGGAGTTCACATGAGCTCTCAATTCGCCACAACTTCTACGCCCAACGACCGGACAACCATTCACCCAAGGAACGAACCAAACACCTTTCTAACACCGTAAGGAAACCCATTCGGACTACTTTTATTGTGGAAATTAATTTTTTGGTGAATATCCCGATTTAGTAACGTCAAGCCGAAAACATGGTCAAGAAGAGAGCTTCCAAGTACGTCTATCCAATTCCGATTCTACGGGGAACCGGTGTGGCAGAATCCTAGCAATTTGGAACGGGATCATGTCTGTGGGAGACCAACGGGGTGGAACGGGGTTAAGAAGGGAGATGCTGATGGAGGATTTTTTTCGGTTAGCGGTCGCAACAAGAAGGGACGCGGACATGTCAAGCCGATCCGTTGTTCGAACTGCTCTCGATGCACCCCTAAGGATAAGGCTATCAAGAGATTCACCATCCGTAATATGGTCGAGTCCGCCGCCATCCGTATTTCCCCCTTCTATATTATCTGCTTTGGTATGGGTGGTTAACTATTATGTGTTTAGGTGATATTTCTGATGCCTCCGTCTTCAACGAGTACACTGTCCCCAAGATGTACTTGAAGCTTCAATACTGCGTTTCTTGCGCTATCCACGGAAAGATCGTTCGGTATTTTCCATAGCATACTTTACACCGAATACGTACGCCACAAGCAGCTAACACAACTACCCAGTGTTCGTTCTCGAGAAGGACGTCGCAACCGTGCCCCCCCTCCACGTATCCGGTACAACAAGGATGGGAAGAAGATCAACCCTAACCAGGCTGCTGCTAAGACTACTACTGCTTAAATCTATGAGTTTTTTTTAGTGAGTTTTATGGCTTGGGTAAAGGGGGATCGGGATAGCATAGGGGGGCTCTTTCATGGTAATCAAGGGGTTTCACCAGTCATGAAATAAAAGCACTCTTTTTTTTGTCCAAAAATTTGACATTTGAAATCCGGATGTTTTCTAAGAGATGTTTTTCTTGTCGAGGTGGTAGTGTTCTATCGAATATATTATACTGGGAGTCGCCGAACCGATGGTGAGAACTATTCAATAATGCGATACTGTTTTTCAGAAATGGGACGCGCCATTCGGTACCCAGGAAATTCGGGGCTCCCCCGAATTGGATACTTGAGGGATTAGCCTTCCCGGCTTCTATATTTGTGATACCGGATATCCGTAGGCAACATACGCTACGACCTCGCCATGCGTAATACCACAGCCACTCGATAACTTTCTTCTACTCGGGAGCAACACGACTGTTCAGTAACTTATCCACAGTCGACGCCACCACTAGCAGCTCGGAATTTCTAAACTACACGGGATAAGCATCACACATTCATCCCCCATATATCAAACTATTCTCCACTCTTAGTCACCTCCTAATTCGCGACATCTATAACCTTAGTTAGGTTACCGGACAGAAGCCAAATCATGTGAAAATATCAATTTTCAAGCTACTATTATTCCGCGAATTCCCATGAAATGGGCTTGAAATAAATTTTTAAAAAATAGCCAAGTGCCTGAAATATAATATTTGCCAGTTTTACCCCGGTGCGGATGAAGCGGCATGCACATGAAGTCGTTAAGGTCCGTTACAATGTATCTTATGGATACAGAACCCCTGCCCTAGCCGGAATACCCTAGGCTCTCTCAAAGAAAGCATTGACACCAGCCTACCGTGTGTGAGCAGGATAATCCAAAAATTTCATTCTCCCAGTGAGCTTGGAGCAAAATACATTCTCATCAAACTAGTTTATTAAATTTTATAATGTTTTGTCATCGCCTGCTGCGTTCCGTTGGCCTGGAAACCCTGGTTTCCGGTGCGACTGGGGCTGTCTTTTCGCGCAACTGAGCGCACCGCGTCCTGCCGCGAGTGACTGTCCATGATGAATAATGCACTAGAAATTTCAGCTCGCCGGCACCGACCCCCAGGAACACAAGTGGTGGAACGCCCGGTGCGCACTACCGTTAGCGCAGTGTCACGATTTCCATGCTCCCCTCTCTGGAGCACAGGCAAGATCAATGACAGAGATGCCCATATCTGCCGCAGCATCTTCCTCAGTAGCTTTCTCACGAAGCTCACTCAAAATACCGCCTCGAATTCACCTCACTCCCCAAACCCATTAAAAACTTTACACGTCTACCAGCCAAACTCTAAACACCAGCATTGGTAGTATCTCCTCGGGGAAAAAAAAAATCCAATGAAAGTTTACTTTTGTCCTAGAATGACATTATGCTACTTGTACCACAGAAATGTCCATCCACGGCCAAGTGCTTTCACAAGTTTATCACTATGGAAATGTGATAGACGCTTCTACCTACCGATGCTGCCGGACAGCCACCTCCTCCAGCACCCCATCGGTGAAGAAAAATTCGTTAGGATTCCTCTTGATTTAGGTGGGCTAGAGCTCAATTGAGACCCCCCAATGCTTTTAATGATAGGATAACAACAATAGCTTTTCAAGTTCAAGAACCCGGGGCGACCCACAGAAGCGGAATTTTGAGAAATTTAGTGATGTATCATTCCACCATCATAACCGGTGATTCTGGTCAATTGCCGTGCTGAGGCTGCTCGTTCACCCCACACGAGAGTTGTTATTCCGCTTTAGGCATGCCTACCCATTGGATACGAATCGACATAGTTCAAGGGTATCGAAGAGGTTATTTTTAAAGAAAAAGAAAAAATAACCGTGGGGTGTTCCCCCCAACTCCATCCCCATTCAGCTCTTCGGAGTTAACGTGAAAATATTCCTGTCCACCACAGAACTGGCTCCTCCCCTACTCCCCAATCACTTTGACAGGGTATATACAAGACAGACACTCCCACAGCGTGGGTGAAAAGGCAAAGAGCGCATTGGAAGGTTATGTTTCTTTACGGGTGTTGCCGAATTATGTTGCCTGGTGTCTGCCAATAGGACTAAGTGGGGAAAGGTTCCCGGGTTGCACAACCCGCTATCAACCAATCGTTTATCAAGGACTTGCACATAACGGTGTGACAAGGAATAAACGCGACGTACTGTACCGAAAAGTCATGAGCTGTCTAACCGATTACTGTGCAAAAAATGTCTTGGTCCACCCGCCCCCGCCATTAAACCTCACACTCTTAAATTTGCGCAGCAATCACCGAGAGTCACTCGACCTAAACCTCTCCGTATCAAGAGTTAGCCGAGTGGGGGGGGGTGGTGGTTAGAGAGACACTTTACTGACGCACGCGAGCGACTTGGGGTGGGCGTGCTTCACTGCCAATCATCTCACATATTTTGTTTTTTTGTCTCTTTTTTTTTTGCAATGCTGAGGGGAAACTTCCTGTCGCTCGTTGAGTGAGCGTTTTTTTAGCGGGGGTAAAGCTGAACCGCACTTAAACAAACCTGCCATATCACCACAGCAAAACTCATGAGTTTTGAATACCGGGGTATTTTCTTTTTCCACGGGGCACCACAACGAGGCAAACTAAGTTACAATACATGCAAAAAAAAAATTTGCCTTATTCATAAATAATCACTCGGATCTTCTCGGGCTAAAGGATGTAACCGGCAAGTTATGTGACCAGCCTGCCCCTTCGCTTCATTCGCGGCCATGCCGAATGTATGGATACTCTTCAGATTACTGCACAGGTGGAAGATGTGATATAGCGTACAACCCTAGGAAACAAGCAGGTTAAACTCAGCTTTCAAGGGAGGGGAGCTGGGGTCAGGGAGAGCGTGAAGCCCTGACCCCTTCGCGTGCGCATTGCTTGAGCACCCTGTTTCGACGAACTGTTTGCACAGCCCCCAGTCGTTCTGCTTCCTCTTGCGCCTATTAGTTCGCATCTTGACCAACCCGACAATTCCTCACCGACGATCATTGCCAACAGGTCCCACAAAATTCACTTCAGAAAAAGTGCAACTTACTCAACAGATTACGGCACTAGCACTTAGGAGCCGACGGGTATTACTGGGAGAATCAGCCGCACTGGAGATCAGATCATACAACCCAGAAAGTGGGTCTCGCGGGAATTCACAGACTATGACTCGAGAGGTGCCCCTTCGAAAAATGCCTCACCGCAGAGCAGCCTTCACCGCTCCGAACGATCATTGACCGGGGAAATGATACCGGCGACAAGCGGGACTTCGTGGCAATGCACCACTTGGGCACACACAGGCAAGGCTCGAGATGATAACGTACTCGGAGGTTGCAAGCTTGGCACCAGATTGTGCCGCATTTAAATTCAGACTAAACCAGATTAGGAAGTCCGAGTGATATCCATGAGTAGCGTTTTGGTGAACCGCAGAACTTCGGGGCAACTTCTGAAAGGAGAACTGGAGATTACTCAAACAACCGGCCCAGCAAGGACCTGTGCTGCCGGGCCCCAAATGCCCTTTCGTTATAGTATCAGGAGCCAGCTCTAAAACGCTAGCAAGCAACCGCGCACATGATCCCCGAGCTGTAGCTCAAACCGCTGGGGCGAACAGTGTCGCTCCCGGGAGGTCTTGTGGCCGCGTTTCGGTCAATGATCAAACCCGACACCCACGATCGAGCCGCGCAATCTCTCCTCCCAGTGCGTTCACCGGTAAGATTTTACCAAAGTGCAATTCTTTGGTTTGTGCATTTCTCAGGTCTCATCCGTTCGCCCTGAAAAAGTTCATTCACATCGACCAGGAGGTCAATCGCCTCAGAGGCCACCTTCACACCGCCCCACCCCTCCCCACCTCGCCCCAACGAACACGGAATTACCAACGCGCGATCCGTGTAGTATTACATGTCGCACTCGAGTCATCATGAAGGTCTGAGCACCTAGTTGGCGTTCGAGCCGTGGGGAACCAAACGAGAGCTTTCTTGGGCTGTTTTCCGGTGGGAATAGGGGGGACCCAACTTTTACAATAGCAAACTTGCACCATGACATCACAGTAAATCACTCGGTGAAAAAGAGTGGGTTACTAAGTCGGTGGCGCAGCTTGATTGGTAATCCGGGCTGACAAACGATCTCGCCAAAATCAGCCGTTTTGGGGTTAGCGGCCCTGGGGAGTCGAATATTTGACGCTGTCATTGACGTTTCCACCACAGAAATCTGATAAAATAGAAGTTCTCTAGAATTAGGGAGGGGCTATTTCCGTGATTTGGGTGTTGTTACCCGACAACAAAAATGAGTTTGGGGCTGGGGTGGGGGGGTCGACCACTCGTCACGACGACCTCTGCCTCACGCGAGGTGTGCTGATAGCCCAACTTTGGGAACTTGAGCTCTCATTTTGGGCGGGGCGGCTCAGGTGTGGGTCAGTTCGTGCAGGTAATTGCGGTATTTACAAGAGATAGGTACACCGGCCGAAATATTCTGACATAAATTGCAAAAGTTTTCACCAAGTTCGATGAGAAAAGCAAAAAAGTCTACCACCGGTGCAAATCTCGGTGCACTGAAGGGTGGAGAGTGGCACAAGGAATCATTGAAAGAAGATTCACAGTTCTCCCAAGCCTCCTGACGCTTATGAATTAAATCGTGAGAGGTACATTATAAACCAAATGCTTAAGAGATCAAAACAAAAGGAGATTAGAAATGCAGGACGAAAATAAATTATTCCTGTGGAGACGATGCTGTCAGAACTTTTTTTCAGCTTGCAGGGCTTGTAGGAAGGCTCACTGATTAAAGCTTAATACCAAAAGATAATCCGTTGTGAGGCTGCCCAAGGCTTCGGTGATTTCTTCCCCTCGACCCTGCAGGATCAGTCTTCACCTATAGCAATCAAAGAATGTGTCAGTAGATTGAGACTTCATAAAATTGACGGTGAGAACCTACAAAACTTAATCCAAGCGCAAGGGTATATTATAGAAGAGAAATCAAACTATTGCCGGGGGTAACAAGGAGATGCGTGGCCACCTCCGTGTGGAGTGAGGTAACAGGATAGCATCACACTACGATGAAAAACAAAAAATAAGTAAGGCACACGAGAAGCAAGAAGCAAGTAATACCTTGGAGCTTACAAAACCGCTCCACCACCACCACCGCAACCCCCTCCTCCTCCCCTCATCCCCGGCTTGGTGTATCCACAGCCTCCTCCCACTCACGGCTCGCGTACCCTTCCTCCACCCCCCCCTCCCGCTCCAACTGTCCCCAGGTTCCTCTCGTCCGTAAACCTGAGGTTGGGGGAATTCCATCAACATATTCCGGCCAGACGTACTCGTACACTTCTCCGACAGGGCGTCCTCCTGGGGGAGGATTCGAGTCGGGGGCGATAAAATTGCGCAGACTATAACCATAGTCATTCACTGAATTAAGTGTATCGAGTGACATAGGTTCACCACCGGCTCCTCCTCCGAAGTTAGCCGCGGGGTAGCCATGACCCTGTTGAACGGGGTCGGCGGTTTGTGGTTCGAGAGCAAGACGAGCTGTCATTGCCTCTATTTTCTTTGACATTCTTTCCTTCGCCTCAAAGTAGTCTTCGCCGAGTTTTTGGCCTTCTTCCCACTGAGCTAGTGACGCTTCCACATGGTTTAAGGTTTCCGTGCCCATGTGGATGCCGTTTGTTGTAGGCCTTGGTGGATCACGAATGGCTCTGGCATGACCGCTGGGGTGACGGCAAATATTGGTGTTCCGGTCTCTATTGCACTGCGAACAACCAACGGTAGAATCCGCTGGAGAAGATCTAGGAGCCGAGTCCATGTTTCTTATTTAGTGTAAGGATTGGAGCTTTCGTTGAAGAGAAAGAAAAAAGCGTAGTTGGGTCTTCTAGTAATGGTTATCACTTTTTAGGAAGCAAAATGAAGAGGTAAAATTGATGAAAATATAGGAAGAAGAGTGATGGGTTCAAGAAGAAGGAACGGGTGACCCTGCAGGAGCTGGTAGATGTACTGCCCACTTTCCCGGGGGAATAGTGAACTATATATGCAAGTGAGTAGGGTGCTTATGGTGAAGGTGTGTGTACCACCACACCCACCACTTGGTTGTTCCGATTGATACATTGTGGGTATGTGATGTGTGCGGCGATAGCAACGGACCTCTCTCCCTACAACTCCCAAACACTCGCCATAGTGCGTCAGCATTCAGCACGTCAAGAACCCCCCTTCATCGATAGAGCCTTGAAGACCCCGGCAGCCCCCACTATTTGAGATACTCGTACCTTCCAGCACGCCCCACACCATAACTTATTCTCATGCTCTCAGACAGTCACTCGGCCCGAGATAATCGACTTCAGAGCTCCAGTTGAGGGTGTGATCACTTTTGTACCCGGAAAGCGGCCAATAATATTTTTGCCGTTCAATATCAGTGGCGCTGACCATTTTCGGATTATTTTTCTGGGATGTGGTAACACCTACTTAAGGACTATCTATCCAGGCTCCTTCCACAGATCACAACCAGGTTTCTACGTTTATTACCGGTGATACCGTCTCAAAGGTTGTTCCGTTTGTGTTCCCCAGATATCCAAGTGCCAGGGCCCCCGTGTTGTGTCGAGCGGCACTCGTCCGTCAACCTACCATCTCGACAACCCTCAGAGTGAAAACAAAAAAATAGAATGTGCATATTTAAGGCCAAAAGAGCAAAAGGAGGACACAAACACCTCACTCGGATGGAAGTAAAAACAGCCATTCCCTCGCTTGAGGACATATGCTTCACGTCACGTCCCTCCGGTACTCTTATTTATTACCCATCGATATGTTGTCGCAACAAGTAATGTTATAATTAGCTCCAAACAAAAATATTCTTCCCCCAGTACTCAGCACCCCCCCCCCCCCTAGGTGTCACACCCACAGTACTCTCGAAACCGATAATCGAACTAGTACGAGTAGAGCCCTTATCTCTAATAGAGAGTACGCATTCTGGGGGAGGTGAGACGGGTAAGACATTTGCCGCAGTCCCTGCCGGCAGAAGCCTTTTTTGTTTTATCTTTTACGCTACACCATTTGTCACAGAAGATTCTCATCTCCATTCGTCCAATTATTCTACAGAATTGAAAAGGTGTTGGAATGATCGGTGATGCAGAGGTCCGGACTTGGATTGAGGGGGGGGGTCCGTCCAGTAGCCAATTAATTGGCACCCCCGCCAGCCACGCTAAACGAGCTTCCAGGGAACCCCTGGAGTGAGGAGTGGAAGCTAACCCCTTCATAGCAGAGATAGAACTTGGGTTACTTGTACGGTAAATGTTGTCACGTTCAATGACTACGGTTGCAACAATGGCGAGCATTCCCATTCCTCGTGGGGCTGTGGACGGAATACTGGAAGGGTAGATTAGTTCGTAAGAGCCTCGTCTTCTCCGTTCAGGGCGCTGATGGTGGTCGGGTATCGTCGCACAAAGCCTAGATAAAAGCGATGGTGCTTATTTTTCCTCCCCCCCAACACATCCAATAACAATAGAGGCAACTTTGAGCTCGTACGGTACTCGAGTACCTTTTCTAGTCCCCCGCTGGTAAGCTATGTGCGAGGCGTTTTTGCGTTCGTTCAAGATAGAGTTCAGTGCGTGCTCCAATGGGTGAACAACAATATTGGCGGGTGACGAGCAGGGATCAGAAACAGGCATTTTTTGTTACCCTACCTTTAGGAGTTCACTTTTTGCCTGCCCAATAGGGCACTGTACCCCTGTTCGTCACCAGCTGTTATTCGTCTTCCCCCGTCGAAGACCGGATCATATCATACTCGAACGCACGGGTTTCCCAACTTCATGCCCCAGGGCAGGAAGGAAAGGCTCACCGCCATGCAAAATAGCATCCCCCCAAGGCAGTCAGCTAAAGATCAAGATCTCGCAGGTTCTACGAGTACAAATGTGAAAATATGTTTCACATCTCGTGAGCGGATCTGTCTCTCAATGAAGAGCACAGATTTTGTTTTTTTCTTACACTTGTACTTGCTTTTTTCCCCTTTTTTCGAGATCGGCAAACCATCCTCGAGTAAAGGCCAGGCTTGGTGTAGCAAAGAACAGAAAAGAAAAAGGGTTTTTCGAGCACAGCATTCGAGCTAGTCATGAACCCGCAGCGAGGTGGGGGCCAGAAAGTAATCTGCACCGAACTGGGGGGATTTCCACTGGACAAGGCTTCTTCGGTCTTCCTGTACCGCCCAAGTCCGTTCAAAACCACCACCGTGCTACTATTCATTGCCCGCGAGAACGCCCCCGGAGGATGTGCTCGAGTGCGAGTATCGATCATAGTCAACCAAGGAAACAATAGCCATACGGTGCTGCACAATCCAACACGCAATCCGACAAGTTCTTGTGTCGGACTATCACCCCTGCATGTCTTACATTCAGCACTACAAATGGCTAGCCGTTTGTGGCATAGCGTGTTTGGATGCGAGGAGCCCCTGGCCCTTCTAGAAGCCTCAGAAGTTTTCCCGCCATAATTACATCTGCGGCGAGACGCACATTGGGCGAGTTTGAACCATACAAGTAAGTATCTTATCAGCGGTGTCGGTGTGATGGATCCATCGCGACTTTGCCCATGCAATCTGATTGGCTTTCGAGTCTGTGGATGAAAGTACTAGCACGGTACTAGTACAACTTCTAGAATACTTCGGATAGTGTGGGGAAAATAATACTAACCTCCGAGAAGCATGGGGATGCAGCTAGCGCATTTTCCACAGATCGAAGGTTGGATTTCACTTCCGTGTCCTTAAATCCCTCTTCCCCCCAGAACCCCGGACTTGTCTTCCGTCCCTATTCGTAGGCTTCCAGGCGCGCCAATCGATGGCAAGGAAACGGAACAGGAATGAACGAACACCAATGGTTGAATGGTGACTGATGTCTCGAACAAGGGATGGGGCGGAGATGTGGTAAGTTAATGGGAAGCGTCTCAAATCAACTATCGTAGGTTATCGCGGTCCAAGCACGCTCTTCGTGGTAGCAAATTTGTGTTATCTCTTGCGTGGACTTTGCGGTCCTCGCATCGCAAGATAAGTCGACACAATCGGGATTTTATTTTATGAGAGTTTTTCTTTTTCCTTTTCCAACTCTCCTTGCTTTCTACTTTCACCCCTATAACTTCCCTTTGAAGAATGTGTAACCTGTTCAACGCTTGAGAAGTACTGTACTAGTACTCGTAGGTAGAGTTCAGCCCCGTTGATCACAGGAACACGGGAGACTCCGCTGATGTTCCGGAAGGACCCTGGGGCGATAGTCTGTGTCGCAGCATTACCGTTCTCATATCGGCCGGTGCGACCGAAAGAGCGTAACAATTTGTTCGAAATCTCCGAAATGTGCCAGCACAATACAGGATAGACAGATGGTACACTGAAGGCTGCGGTGTAGAAGGATAAACTCTAAAGCAAAACCCAGTAACGCCAAATATCTTCTCCGGATCGCTCCAACGCGAGCTGAAAAATTGCGGTATCATACGCAAAGTATTACGAGCACAAACGCATCATGATCTCTCCGGGGCGCCTCATTAGTTTCTCTGAACTAGAGCCGTCTGAGGGCTCGAGTCAGCCTCCGATTTGCGGTCGCACAGTGTTGGTGAAACAAAACAACAAAGTTTATCCAAGCCCCTTTCCTAAATACTTTCCCCGCTCCTTCTAGAAGCAAGTTCTTAATTTAGTACCGAAATCTTGTTTTGAACTTGTTCGCGATCAGGACCTTACCGGTACTATACCCAGCGACACAGCCCCAACACTCGAATTCAACAGCTCTCTGCCTCGGAATCAGCACAGAAGGGCGTTCCCGAACCAGCATGTCGTTGAATTGGACCCTCAAATTTTCTAAACCCCGTCGTCCCGATGAGCCTCCTGTTAACGTACCCCATTCCAAACAACTTTTACCGCATTGTGCTCGGGTACATTCAGCCCTTGCTCTCTAGGCTCCAGCGCGTCCCGCTTACAGCCCTCGAGAATATGATAAGATGAGACAACATAATAATAATTATTATTATTGCGTGTTGTTATTGTGCAAGTAAGCACAATAACAATCCCAAACTCTTGACGGACAGAGCGCTGTGACAACCTTGGGGTTTCCATGTTCCCGAAAGTTGACACTGCTTGCGCTTGTTTGTCTTCCCAGTCTAAAATCGGCCCCCATCACGGCCAAATCTCAAAAATCCAACTGCGAACGGGCCTCGACTTTTTTTTTTTTTTTTTTTTTTGAGAGAGAAAAAACTCTTTAGCACCTTAGTCCGTCATTTATTGCAAGAAATCAGTGGAACAAGGTCTCGGTTTGAAACGCTAGTAACTCTAGTAATTTGTTATCATGCCAATGAAAGAAGGATACCTTCCAGATCTCGGTATTCTCGTATACAAGCTCTTTTGGAAGCAGCACACGACTGACTAGGCGATAGAACCTCCCCCAAAGCTTTAACCCTACCTACTCGTGTGAACTCCGTTTCTTGATAGAGTGGGCATTAGTTGAGAACGGTAAGCAGGGGCATTCTGAGAAAAAATCAAACACACATCCGAATTTATGTCAAGGCGGTTCCTTCTCATTTGCATTACTAAGCGAGGTGCCCGGCACTGTCGGCATCTCGAGGACCGGCAAGACATTGAAAATTTCTTGCCGCCATTATCGGTCTCTGAGACGTCGGTGACTCTTTACCCCAGTATCCCTCGGTGATTATCAGAGCAGGCAAAGTCATGTGGCCGATATTAGTTACAGTCTATAGCAGCCTCTACACATCTGCGAATTTTGCTGATATTGACCTCTGTTTCAACCGACAAGGGGCAGCAGGAAATTTCAAGGTCTTGCCGGTCCAGGAGTTATTTGTGCTCGAGTACAAGTACTTGTGCTAGTACGAGTACAGTAGAGAAAAAGTAATATAAAAAAGTAAAAAGAAAAAGCGGGGGTAATAACAGATGGCGCACCGCTCGAAGGTACAGCACCGTACGAGCAGGGGACCTGCACTGTAAGAAATACGGCTCGCTGATCTCACATGTGAAAATACGTACCAGCAAGCCGAATCATTGCGGGGGCTGCAGACCTGTGTACGGGTGGATTTTTTTTT
Source organism: Tuber umbilicatum (assembly GCA_003313605.1). Lineage (NCBI taxonomy): Eukaryota > Fungi > Ascomycota > Pezizomycetes > Pezizales > Tuberaceae > Tuber > Tuber umbilicatum. The sequence continues at coordinate 1,300 of QLOI01003874.1, read as the reverse complement.
CTCTCATCCCCAGAGTTCGGAGTTGAATATCAGTATGAGACCGCGCTGCACTCAAGTGCCGGCAGGTATATAAGACATTACCGGTGCAATAGCACTGTGCTGTACGGTATCTTACCTCTTTCATGCCTTTCTGCCAAGAAGCGGTATCATACCCGCATTCCTACAGTAGTGCACGAGCAGTTCCCGCCAATTGCAAGATCGCCTTCAGCTTCTCGAGAGTCCCGCTAGCCAGGAAACGGTTAGGCCAATTAATCGATTCAAACAGGAAGCGCACTCTCTTGCCGAGTGCATACCCGGGCACTATCCGGCCTTCGAAAGCCCGGTATGAATCCGCAAACACTACTGGATGGTCGAGAGGAGGGTTAGAGTTTATTTCCTGTGCAGGGCCACCCTGTCTCAGGGGAGGCGACGTCGTGATCCCTATTCGCCGCGGGAGTTGCCGCTGGTAGGGATGCCATAATTATTTCGGGGTAATATATGTGGCTACTGGCCGGTAGTCGCCCTGTTCCGTGCGTGACGCTATTGTGCTTCAATCTATTGCACTTACGGGCACCATAGTGCACTCCGAACAGGTAGGATGGTACAATTTTTATTTTTCATGTGATGGTACCGCGAATGTGCAACAGCGCCCGTAAAACCCTCACGCCGTTCGAGGTTCTACTGGCCTTCGGAAACACTTCACGTGCCCCCTCTTTTCACTGTGCAGTAAACAAGCTGGGATAAGGTTTACGATGCTTTTAGAGATATATCGGAGAGTAGTTACTGTGTCTGAAGGACGCTCGCTGTTCTGTTGCTGTTGATCGGTACTGCCCTTGAGGCAAAAGGAGGGGTATGAGAGCTTTACAAACGTGGGTACCATATGATAGTACTTGCGCATCCTCAGTGGACGGTTTCTGGTGAGCACAAACCTTTCTTGCGATGCGGTGGAACCTACGCGGTCTGTACTCGAGTGTTGTCCTTGTGCTCTACCTGGAATGGAAGCCTTATTGTGGGGGAGTTGCAACGCCTAGGTATCGAGCTAGTTGTCGTCTACAATGAAATGGGATGTCTGAGCGTATATTGTACTGGTACTGTGCTGCGCTCTTCTCGCTTTCGTCAAATTGATCCGCGTAGGACATCCTCAGTAAGGCTTGGGCTTTGGCATGCTCGGGCACCGAACCCAACAAAGCGCTATGGACTTCTACCACTCCGTTGGCAGACACGGTTATCATACAAGTATCTGGCCAAAAACCCGGTCTGGGTGATGCGGTGTAAATAAATTAGATTAGCATAGATTACGGGCTCACTTGCTGAGTGTGTT
>QLOI01003870.1:1165-24498 GCA_003313605.1 Tuber umbilicatum | reverse complement strand
GGCATAAAAGAGCCATATTTATTGCTATCATTATTGCTACTGCTACTGTTATCGAGCTTTTGCGGTTTCCTAATTGTGCCATTCCATTGCGCTCTCAATTAATTGACCCTTCCCAGCATTCATTATAAGCACAAGAATACTGGTATGTACTGAACCGAACGGATCAGTGCCACATACAGCGATCAATGCGCGGCCCTACCCTGATCGCAGGACCGACTGACTCACTCACAAGTCACCGGTCCTCCAATGTGATCGTTATTGATGACGGGAGATTGTGTCCTAAATTACCCAGCCCCCACTTTCCCATCCTCCAGCAAATCACCTCAAGCCACCGAGGTCCAAGGCCCAGCACAACCCCTCGTGCGCAACCATACCACCAATGAGATAAATTATCCGAGATGACTAGGGCAATCGATCCGCGCCTCTTTCGGAAAAGCAAGCAAAGGCACAGCTGATCCCTGCAAGTCTGGAAATACATTTATCCGAGGACCAATGCTATCTTTGCGTGGCACAGCCGCACAGCGTCAGCTTTCTCTCAGGTCATTGAGTCACAGATCTGACCCCGACAATGGAACAGGGCTCACGTGCGAACGTGTCAAATACGTGTTTCCGAGTACGACGCTCTGTAAATATCGCAAACGCGCGCGCGCTAGATTTGTTTCACGGAGGACAAGTAAGTGCGTGTGAGTCACAAAGGGTAAATTTCGTAAAGTGCCTTGCATGCATGGATGTGCGTGGGAACACGTAAGGGAGAAGAAGAACTTTTTTGCGCCGAGTCTTCTTTCAACGTTTGGGGACGTGGGGTAAAGTATAAGAATGGAAGGTTTCGCTGTGCTGTGGGATTGGGAAGGGAAGAACAGTATACGGTGCGGTGATCTGGAAGAGAGATAAAATGCCGAGGACTAGAACTCAAGATGTGGCTTTCAAGATTGTGAGTTTTCTTTATTATTTTTTGTACACTTTTTGCTGATTGTTTTGCGGTAGAATGGTGTCAGACCGAGGGTTTATCTGTCCCGGGGGGATACGTTGGCTGCGTCTTCGGATACGGATAATGAGAGGTTTGTCATGAGTCGGGTTAAGAATCATTGTTTGTCCTCTCCTTTCTTGCTCCGTTGCTTGTTGGTTGCGTGATTGTTAATCTCGATTGTGGCTACGATAGATCACTGCGAATGCCTTGACTGGAACAATTCTAGTGGTCCACAGGTCGCGCGCACATGCTGCCATCTAAGAGCGCTCCTCGGCGACGAGTATGAGATTGCTCGATTGGGCGTTCATGGAGTCAAGATTGGTGATGGTGGGGATAAGGCTTTGGTGGTTGGGTCTAGGCTTCGGAAGAAGGCTGTCCCCGCCGACGAGGAGGACGAGGAAGATGAAGAGGATGACTTCAAGCCCGAGAAGAAACCTCTAAAGCGAGATAGAAAGGGAAATCAAGTTTCCAGTGGAGACGACCGCGGCGAAGATGAAGACGCTGAAGTTAATGAGGAAGGGGAAGCTGCGGAGGAGGAGGAGGAGGAGTATGAGGAAGAAAAACCGACCAAACGCCCCCGCCGTGCGGTGACCACCGCTGCCGGTAAACGGGCCGCTGCAGTGAAGAAGGCAAAAGATGCTTCGTTCAAGCCCCTACTCGCCGAGAAATGGGACTTGGAAAAGGGCCGTGATCCTACAGGATGGCATATGTCTGAAAAGCTGGATGGCGTGCGCGCGTACTGGGATGGAGAAACCTTCCGCAGCAGGGAGGGAAATCCGTTCTATGCGCCGGCGTGGTTTACGAAGAGGATGCCGAAAGATGTACGTTCCTCCACAAGATGATCTTTCCTCAATACTAGCGGTTGCGTCCTAATAATGGTGGGTGTGATAGATTACACTCGACGGTGAACTCTTCACCACCCAGGGTGATTTCCAAAACTGCGTTTCCATCGTGCGCACACAGAATAAACCCGACGCTTGGAAATTCAGCGTTACATACCAAATCTTCGACATACCGAGCATGGGACACAAGCCTTTCGAAGAGCGCATCACATACCTCGAGGATCTTTTCGGAAGACTGCGAATTCGCTGGGTAAGCGTTCTCGGGCATACAATATGTAAGGGCCGGCCACACCTTTTTGATACTTTAGACAGAGTCGTACGTTCCCCCCTCCCTCTGCACATAGCCTCCATCTAACGGCCTTCCCCCACAGACAGCCAACAAAGGCGAAGGACTCATGCTCCGTGAGCCCGGGTCACTGTACATCAACAGTCGTTCCAAAACGCTCTTGAAGGTCAAGCGCTTCTTCGACGCCGACGCTATCGTCCGCGGCCACGAGCGCGGCTCCGGTAAGAACTCCAATTGCACCGGCGCCCTCCGTGTCGAGATGCTCGACGACGACCGCGAGCCCACCGGTAAGTTCTTCAAGATCGGCACCGGCCTCACAGATAAGCAGCGGAAAAATCCGCCAAAGATTGGAACCATCGTGGTTTACAGGTTTCAGGAGCTGTCACGGGATGGGAACCCAAGGTTTCCGGCGTTTGTGGGGGAGAGAGCTGATTAGGTTTTTATTTCCATTTTTATTTGTCTCCATTTGGATATGGAGGTATTGGGAATGGGAGTTTTGGGGGATATTGGATTTCTAGTGAATGATTATGATTCTCTTTTCCTTTTGTTTCTTTGGAAGGATAGGATTATGTATCTTCTTGGCTGGCTAGTCGACGGGCTGGATAGGGTTGGTTTGGATTGTGGTTATGATTTAACGAATTGATTATACCCCATTGAACACGCCTGAGCTATCATACTATGAGCGCAAAACCCACCTCTCCTCTCCACTGCAATTGATCCCCTCAGCCCTCCCCGCCCCAACCAGAATCGACAGCGAACAAAGGGGAAGCCCCGCAATACAAACCGGAGTTCGACTCACCAAAGTTTCCCCTCGTGCCGCCGTTCCTACAAAATTAGATCATTCTCGCCAAGAACGGTATCGAACGCGTCGGCCCCAAAACCCCTGTCGGTCCCGGCTGACCTTCCACGCGTTGCCTTCACGCATTCGCAGTGACCTCGCAGCACGGCCCCCTTACGCAATCGAAATCGCACCAAACTACGCAACCCCTAATTACGTCTTACAGCCCCCCCCCCCCACCGAACCGGTAATACTCGTCGAGTGATACTCTATGATAAGCACACGTACGCTTTAATCTCCGCTTCTCGTTATCAGCTGTTTGGATATTGATGGGGTGTATCGGGAGTGAGGAGCTCGATCTTGTTCTGGCGGTTGCTAAGGTTGCCGTGGCTGCGCTTCTGTGCGCTGTTACGGGCCCGGTTGGTAGAGTCGGTGCGCTCGGGTAGGGGGGGATGTCGACCGAGAGGTGTAAGCGATGGGAGGGACATGTGCCTGTTTTCTTTGTTTTGCATAAAGGGGACTTTATGTGTTGAGGTGAAAGATATAAATAATAGTCTCAACATCGTGGAATAATTATCACTTTCTCCTATCGGCCACCCCCATAGGGCTTTGACTTGGGGGGGGGTGCAGGATATCATGCTCTTCTTACTTTTTTCTCTCATTAAGTCTTTCTATCCTTGTGGTTGCCCACTCCGCCCTTACCCTGCTTTTGCTCCAGACTCACTTAGCAATTGCACGGTTTGACAAACCCGTGCCCTTCTTCCCTTAGCTTGGAAAGCAGTTCACGGTGGGAGAAGACCCCTCAAAAGGACACCGATGGCGTCTCCATCTCTCCATCCCCTCATCTGAGATCCCCTAGTAGTGACACTATCGCTAAAGGTATCTTGATACCTAAAGCAAAAGTCGGTGTCCTTCTATCTGAGGACTGGGCTGTGAAAATTGTGCTTTGGTTACAATACTGTTATATTATTCTTCCTCCATCTAATTAACGCCTACACCCTTTTCCGCCCACGATTGCCATTCTTCAGGAAGGGTTGTTGCAACTAGCTATAGACCAGAGGGGGCATGGAGTCGAGGGACATTGAGCAGGGTTGGGATGGGTGTATCCGGGTTGGGTGTCATGGAGTCGTACGGCACCTGATTCAATATTCAGTATCGATTTTCTCTTCTTTATCGCGCACTCATACCTTCTTCCGGACTACGCTATTAGGATACCGAGCGTAGAGCATATATCCGGGTATCATATCCAGAAAAATACCATGCCTCGCACGATTTCGCACGTGTTCAGGACCCCTCTCCACCAAAGGTTTTCAAAATTCCTGCACGAGTCCACAAGCACTTCCCACCCCCAGCAGGTTCATGTTCGCCTCGCCACGGGGATATATTAGCAGGAAAGTGGCCCGGCTAGTAGGATACCCGCTGGTGAAGTGACCGGAGCCACTCCACTCCACAAACTTGAACAGAACCTGTACGGTGCTGCAACCTCGATGACGATATTACCTCAAATCCCAGCGCATGTGCTACTCATGGGTTTTTTTTTTCGGCATCACGATAACACATTTACGCGGCGGGTGCGGTGAATAATGCACTAATATCGCTCCCCTCACACTGCGCACCGGAGACCGGAAATCTGTTGGCGGTCATAACGGTGATTTCATCACTTTCCCTTCCACCCACGTTTGTTGTGAATAAGGTGGAGAAGGAAAAGAATTTTTCTCCTTCTCTGAACGGGCCCCGGCATGGAGGACGGGTTGCTGCGGTGGAGTGTATAATGCGGTGTTTGCGGGATCAGGATGTGTCGTTTCCCGGCTCTGCGAGTACCCGCATTGTGCGCGGAATCGGCTGCATGGGAAGCCTGAGAGCTTGGACAACCGTGTGGAGGGCTCAGGCCGCATGATACGCTTGCGTGAGGGGGGGAGCTTCTCGGATCAATCTATGCTTGCGGAGGTGCCTGCCTGGCGGACATCTGGCTGGCATGGACGTGCCGTACGGCATCAGCTATGCGCTTCTACAATACATACGAATGCACCGTATTGTGGGGGATTATCGATTATCTGAGGCATTCCTCCCTGTGTGGTCATTAGTGATGCTCGAGTGCAGCCGTGGGATAGTTACTGTATCAGTTCTTCCCGTATGGTATCAGGGGGATTTCCGCTAGTGTGGGCTGCTATTAATTTGGTTTTAGCTGGGCGCTGCCGGAGGGATGTGGAGAGGGGCTGTCACTCGGAGTTGTTTCTTTCAACTATTTGGACGGACTTAAATAATGAGAAGTTGGACCGTCACCCGCGGCACTAGCCTTGGGTTGTAGTCGGGCAGGGGCGCTCTGGGGGTTTGCAGCATGGCCGGGGCCCCACGAGGATAACCTTCTGGGGGGCTAAGCACCGGGGTTGACTACTAGGCTCAAATCCATACGGTTCGGAGGTTGAGTCTATTCGGGCGAAGTGGGGGAGAGGCTCTACGCTGGCATTGCAAGATAGACGGACTTTGTTCTCCTAGCTCTGTCGAATGTCGGGTACAATAATGGTTGAAATAATGTGCTATTGCAAGAGGATAATCTGCTCCATTTGCCTAGATTTAGCGGTCAATGGAGAGTGGAATTGCTTGATTATTGAGAAAAGTGAAAGGGGAGAAGGGGGTATTAAAATGCTTGAGCGCTCACAAAATCATGTTAATACAGGTGGTACAATACTATAGAAACAAATATCAAGACAGTCTGCCAAAGGTATCACCAGTTATATTTATACCACCTACTCCCAACTCCCGCGCCGGATTAGCGCGTGGAAGGCCCTGCCTCATCTACCCAGCTCCTCCGCTTGTTTCTCCGTTCGTATTCCTGCTCCTCCAGACTGGCTTTCATCACATACTCCATGATAACCTCCTCCTCTGTCTTCCTCCTCAACTCTCTCTCGATCTCTAATCGTTTGCTTTCCTCGATTGCCCTTTGCAATTCACTGTCGCTAACACCATCTTGTATATCAGAGTACTCTCCCATTGGCATATTTTCATCCCTCATACTTTCTCTAAGGGCTCTTTCCAGCTCTTCATCCTGCGTATCTACCTGTGTGTTGTGGCCCGAATCTTCTAATAGACTATTTCGCAATGCTTCTTCCAGAATTGGGTCGTTGGAAACATTCGCTCCACCGTTTCCCCCCACTTCAGGCGTCGATGCTTTGATAGCCCCCCGATAGGCTTCCTCCTCGGATACTTCAAAGTTGCTGCCAACCGCCCCGTGCATGGAAACGCTCCTCCCTTCCTGCAGCTCAGCGATGCTAGCACGGATTGCTCTTTCAACCATTTCGTCCTCTCTGGGATCACCATTTGAGGTTATCTTGACTGATTCCTTAATGGATTTTTCAAGCTCTTCGTCGCCAAAATTGCCGATATGTGCCGCAATGCTTTGTGGGGCAGTTACAGCCTCTGGTGATTCTCTTTCCTTGCCTTTCGGTTTCTGGGAGCGAGAAAGAAAGCTGGTAGGACTAGTTTTACCCTTCACTCTCTTGAAATTTTCAAGACCTAACTTGTGCCACCTGCCAATTATCTCCTGTTGTAATTGCGGACTGGATTGTTGGAGTTCCGCCTCTGCAATAGCAATCCTTGACCCGATGATGAATTTATCTCCGTCCGATACCTGAAGCTTCTGTATCTCTCTATGAATGCCTTTCATCGTATATCCCGGAACTCCCCAGAAGGCTAATAAGAGTAAGTTAGTATCTCGGCCATAGCAGTGATTGAGTAAGACGGGGGGGATACCGGCTCCGCCTTTTAATACAATTCCGCCAATGCCTTTCCCAAATCCTTTGAAAAGCCCCATAGCTCCCTCCTCCCTAGCCCCTTGAATGGGTTGGGTGACAAGACCAGAAACACCATCGTAGAGACCAAGCCCCAGCCCCTTTCCGGCCGCTTTCAAGCCGCTGTGAAACCCCGTTATTTTCTCTGGGGACCTTACAGTGTTATCGCCATATAGTTTTGGGGCATTGTGGAAGCCTTGCGCAAGGCTAAGCGTAAAATCCATAGGCGCTACAAATACCTCTGGTTAGTATGAATTGGGACTCAGTCTTGTTGTGGGCCTCAGTTAACTTACATTTCAGCCCAGCTTCTACTATGCTACTAACACTCCTGCTGGCTCCGATGGCGGCGTCGCGATCTATAAATCCTGTCTCGCCCTCGGCCGGTTCTGGAGAAGTAAACTTCTTACCGGGATCTTTCTCACTCTCCGCCGTAGTGGTAGAGCTAGCTGTGAAGGAGGTGTCTCTCGTCCTTTCGTTTCCAGAGTGTAGGCTACCTGGTGGGCTGGAAATAGCCTCTTGATGGAAGCCATCTTGGGGCTTCGCTTTCCGAAATTGTTTGAAAACACCCTTCGGGAAATCTCCAACACCCATCATGACACTCCCAAGAGTACCAACTAGCGCACCAGTAGCACCACTTATTGGTTCAAAGGGGCCAGCATCTGTGCTCCAATCTTTGTGCCTGCAGAGCTTCAAGCCATTCCATCCACCCTCTATTTTCCCGTTCTTCACCAATATACTAGCCACGTAAGAACTGAGCAGAACATCCGTAGCCTTGACTCTCCAGGTTGCAACCTTCGTATTGTCGACCATACACCTGTAGACCCCTCCCTCACCGGGCTGTCCGCCCAGCAAACTCAAGAAAGACTTCGCGCCTACTTCAGCGCCCTTTTCGTCTCTGATTCTGGCACCAAGTTCCTCCGCCTGCGCTTGTGTTTGAGGGCTTATAGCCATCGATATACTATCCGCTAGTTTGTCCGCCGTTAGTTTCTTGAATGGCGTTGGCTCAGGCCCCGCACCGGCCTTTGCTACCATGCTCCCCCAAAATGGCTGGTCACCAAAGAATGGAACGATAACGGTAGGTTTACCGCATCTTACGCCAGCTGCAGTGGTGCCAGCTCCCCCATGATGAACAACCGCCGAGCAGCGTGGGAATAGCCAATCATGTGGGCAATTTCCCAACATCATAACTCCTGGGGGTATATCTAATTGGTTACCTCCAAGCCCCCCCCATCCCTGGGATATCAGAGCGCGGACCCCAGTTTTACGCACGGCGGCGAATACCATATCTGTTAAAGCGTTAGGATCATCGACCACGATTGACCCGAACCCAATGTAAACCGGGGGCGGGCCTGATGCCAGAAAGTTGGCAAGATCTGGTGGGGGTATGTACGACGACGCCAAGGAGAGGAAATAGAAGCCGCTGATGGAGATATGTTGAGGCCAGTCTAGTGGCTTGGGGATAAGAGCTGGAGACCAGCAGTATGTATGTGGGACTTTAAGTCTAGCGATCATTCCTGGAGCCCACATAGTGCTGACAGGATCTAAACCCAACTTCTTTGCGCGGAACTTATTTACCAGGTCACCGAGACTATCCATCTCGTCAGTGGGATCACTCTTGGAAGGAGGGTGACTAACCCTTGCCAAGTCATCATCTCTACAAGTATGTAACTGAGAAAGTTTGTTACCGCGCCCTCGGCATTAGAGCTCTTGATATTTGCTAGTGGGTGAGGGAAAGCAGTGGTTGGTGACCAAGGCATCCTGGGAGAAAGTTAGTGTTGTAATTAAAATTATTATTTTTCCTTTCGAATACGTACGTGAACATTAGATGCAAAGGTACCCCTAGCTTTTCAGCGCAATGAATATGCCCAAAGCTTGGAGGGTTAGCAATAATAGCGTCTGCCACGAACGGCTTCGCTCCACCGGAAGCCGAATCGATGGAATACGAGGTTCCGTCGCCAGGTTCAATACCTAAGACACCAAGTTTCAGTCTCTAAAACTAGATGGGCAGTCATTGACGCTATCAATAGCCTCAATTGAAGTTGGACTATAGGCGAGATACTCACAAGCCCTCCAACCACCTACAAGCACATCCCACATGGCCTTTCTTCTCTTGGTTACATCCCCGTTCTTTAGGCTGTCGAAACCAGGCATTAATCCGGGATTTTTCACCATGAATGCCATCTTGGTATAAATTAGCACTAATTCATGCGGAGTGGAATCTCGCTTATGGGGCATGAGGCAAGAAATGCACGACCTAAACTTACAAGTTCTGAGGGATCGCCGCTTAGGGAAAAGAATTCCAGACCATTTTCCTCAACAAACTCTTTGAATGTCGGATGTGTAGCAACCCTAACCCGGTGTTTATACTCATTTTTTAATACTTGACCTAGGGCAATAAAGGGCTGCACATCCCCCCTGCTCCCAATTATTTGTATGAGTATATTTAGAGGTGGTACATTCTTAGCAAATTCAGGAATATCGAATCCAGGAACCGGCAAATCGGTGGGTTTTCCATGCCGTGCGCGATCCTTTGCTTCCTCAGCCAACGCCAACTGCCCCCTCATCGCCGGAGCCAGAAGTGAAGATAGAGTTGTAGTCCTTTGGTTGATGTTAATGTCAATCCGGCCATCATCTAAGCGCAAACGTTGTTATCCGTTAGCTAAGAATCACTAGATAAGGGGAGGGGAACAAGTATTGGGCCGGGGGGGTGGCTAACCGGCAATCTTCGCATTTGTCTCCATCTCGTTCTGTGCTATATCAAGTTCCCCGTATATTTCCGAAAACGCCTGAGGGGGCGATTCGGGCGGGTCCCCTTCAAGCTCAGAGATAAATTCTGGATGGCCATCTGCTGAGCCATGGTGATGAGGCCTGGCTAAAGGCCCGGCTGGTACTGTATCTATTGAGGGCAATGGGCTATATGCTGGAGGTGGGGCATTGTGGTTGGGCAGGTGAGTCGCACCATCTTGGTGCGAAGATTGGCGGGGAGGGTTTGGGGGGGGAGTTTGCCCGTCGGTTGGAGGACGGCCGTCCGACATCTTTATTAGTAGATCTGGATAGAGATTGGTTAGATGTTGACTAGAGAGCTGAGCTGGTTCCACTACCCGGGAAAGCTTACCTTACGAAATTTGATGGGGAAGAACCCAAGACTCACGCGAGTGGTTTTTAACTGAATATTGCGGGTTTGGTTGAAAACTGAAGATTTTGAGAAGGCGTCGATAAGAAAAGACTTCCCCTTATACCTCGCTTCCTGGTTGTACGAGTAGGAGTGGATAGATAGAAATAACCTTGAAATACAAGCCCGGTTCGCTAGATGACGAAACAGCCAAGCTTTACCACAGGGTGCATGGGCGGTGATCTTCAGTGGCGTGTGGCTTGGGAGGGGAGAGGGCTGGAGAGGCAACGTCAGCAACCAATCCTGATACGGCTTGATACTAATACGCAACAGCACCGTGGCTGAGTCGAATCTCAGATTTTTGGTGCGGATAAAAAGGCAAGAGTACTTGTAGGGTAGAGGGAGAGTTGAGAGGTTGTCAGTGGCTTCAGATAAAGTGCTTAGCCTGTGAGAGTTAATAACCGACTTCCCGTTTCTTCAGTTCAATTGAAATACCGTAGCAAATCGAAATAAGCTCGTGTAATATTCTATGTATCACCGCTCAAACAGGAGAGCGAGGACTGCAGTATGGCGCCTTCCTGGGTAAGGCAGAATGGACTTGTCGAATAAAGGCGGATACCCGGAATACTTTTTACCCGTTCTATGGAAAGCGGAGTCGCGGGATAAAGGCCGCGGGTCCTCCGACGATTCTGTGCCAATAAAAAGACAAATTCGAGCCTGTAAATCTTCAAATTAATTACAGAGATGCTTGAGATAATATTATTACACTAAAACTAGTTCTTGCGCCAAATCTTACGACGCCCGCTCCGAAAGAGATATCGCAGTATGGTACGAGTATTCTGTAGGCTTGGTACGTAGTAGGTCTTGAACGAATGCGAAAAAGGGAGGAACAAAGGAAAACGGTGGATGAGAAGCAGAGCAGGTTAATTTACTGCACCTCCGGGGTCTACAAGTACCCGCTCCAGTACCGGAAGTACGCCAGCCGACAGCTAAAGCTCCCACTAAAGGCACGTTAATAAAAGAGAAGTCTTGTCGTGCCCGGGGATCACAACGGTACAAACGGCTTTAGCGAGATCTTCTGCCTCAGGTATAAGCTAGCCTTACTGATAGCGATCCTGGACCTGGTGGCCATAACTGTAGAAGAGACAACAACTGCCTCTGTGGAGCCCCACGCCTAGAATTCTATCACCTATTGAGCATATAAAGACCTAAAAAAGTTCTATTGTTAGATCGGTGGATATCATACACTCATGGTAGTCGCGGGGAGGTGTTGGGTCGTCACGAATTCTAAGGACCCATTTGGTGGGAACGGAATGCGGGTCAACCGTTCCGTTCTCCCATGCAAAGCCACCGTCCCGAAACGGAAGGGAACTGTCGTTTTGTATGGAGGAACGGAACATTTCACCTGCCTCCCGTTCCCGCCAAACAGGCCCTATGCCTTTCCAGATGAATTTCTTGCATTCATAGGGAGTTGCGGGATATATCGTGAGAGAGGAGAGAGACGGAACAGCGAGGGCCGAGGAGAAGTCTAAGGGAGAGATTGTTCGTTTACCGTTCCTTCGTGATTCCTTTCTATCTCGACATTCGTTTTATGGCCAGACTGGGAAGTGAAAAACTTCCAGTTAACCCTTCTCACTATCGTGTTGCTGCGACCTAACGAGATAAGTATAATATTATTAAGAAGGCTCTTCATCCCCGGGAAAGCCCCCTTTGCCAAAGGCTCACGAAAGAGCGCCTAACCAATCAACGGTGTGACACTATGATACCAATTTTTTTCCCGTGAGAAGCTTGTAAAACAACAAGATATAGCCATAGTCTAGGTCCAGTGCTTCTCTCGACCCAACACATCTCGCTGGCCGAGCCTGCTCGATCTTTTGAGTGGACTTCTAGTTTCGCCCTATGAGATGAGGTGAGATGGGAGGATATAGTCTAGGTACCGGCACCCCAAAAGCAACCCCGTGCAAATCCTAGTGGGCGCAGGTGGGCAGAGCGAAGGGATTTGAGGAGTTGAGAATATCGGTTTGCTCGGGGGTCATTTGGACACATTTGGAGGCCTAAAAGTGATTTTGTGATGTCACGGATGTGCTTCCAGAGGTCTTGTAACCATCCCAGGTATAGAACAGGATAGGAGCCACTATATTGAGAAGGGCCGAAAGGATTTCAAGAACTTCTTATGCGGTGCGAGTACCCTACGAGGGGGGCTCAATTAGTGTCTTCTACTGGCCAATACTATCGCAGGGGCATATGGGTCCTTTTCACTTCGTACCATATTCTCTCTCTACAACCGGGAGTGTCGAAAGTGTTACCTCAATGTTATGGGAAAGTATAGAAAGGTCTGGCCTGTTGTATGTGGTGTATCGACTGTATTCGTTGTTATCTAGAAGTACAGGAGAGTGACAAGAACATATGAAGGAAACCAAGATGCCAAGACCAATCCCACACAACCAATGGTTATTGTTAATCACCGGTGCATACGGATAAACTGGCCACAGTGTTTGTGATAAGGTGTTCTCTCAAGGAGATGTGTCTGGTCATTTGGGGATGGTGAGAATTGTGGCAACGTGGTATGATTACCAGAAAGGGAAAGAGGATGAGATTGCGGTGGCAGACGTTGTAAAGTTTTTGAGAAGGACAGCGTGGAAGTTGTGCAGAATGGTAGATATGATGTAATGGCACCAGAAAGGGCACGGATAGTGAGTACGGTTATTTGTACTTAAGGGCGGCCATGGCCCCCAGATGTTTGTGGTGAAAAAAGTAAGCGGCAATACAGCAATCAGATTCTTCCTCACTTTTTTATCAATGGTTGCCCTAACACAAAGTAGTCCACCTACAGCCAAACTCCAAAGACATGACTGAGGTGGGTAGCCGTATACTAACAAACATCTAACATGGCCACTATCGGGCTGCTTGGGGCATCGGGATCTAGGAAATGACAGGAGCTATTATGATGTATTTAGATGCTACTGATGGGTATAAAGTAGCCAGTCTCGGGCCACCTATAGACGCCAAGAATGAAGCAAGAAACTCTCCTGTTTCTTTCCCAATATTTCACCACATATCTTTCCTATTACTTTGTCTTTCGACCTCCGGCTCCTCGCGCAAGACCTCCAACAAGGATGTCAGAGTTCACACAGAGGGAGTTGGAGTTGAAGTACAAAACGGTGGGAACGATCAATGAACGAGAAAGAGAGAAATTTGCTTCCTTGCTTGTTTTTCTATAGACGCACCTGGGACTGCCGTGGGCTAGGTTAGCCCGCGGCCTGTGCAAGGCCCATGGGCTGCGTGAGCTTCTCCACCCTCCAATACCAATGAGCTCGAATTAGGTTGTGGTGATTTCACGACCACACCGACTCTGAGACTATAACCTGAACATTAATTCTGACCTCCAAACTTGAACTTGTACTTTGAATTGCAAGCTTAAAGACAATTGTAAAAATATAATTCTATGAATCGCTAGTCTGATGAGGAAGTTGGCACAGAAGAGATTTATTGTCAGTATGATAATATTATTATGTCAGAATAGGCTTTGGTCGGCCCGGCTCGGCCCACGGCAAGCGCTGCTTCCGACGGGGGGAAAAAACATTAAACGAGTGAGAAGTCATGATTTCTAACAAATCCTTGCGCGACTTGTGATGGCCGGCCCGAACCTTCCGTACCATCCCCGAGCCTCCTGAGCCTATTGCCCCCGGGCTCGTGGGAAACATTACCCAGGTCGGTCGTAGATTAAGGACTACAACAAACTATCAACAAATATTCGAAGTGGGTTACTATTTCACTTGAACCTATCCTCGACACTGCACGTAACGATGTTACAGAGTTTAATACTTTGAGATCCCGAGGCTACAAGATGCAGAATACAAGGTCCAGCAGCCATCCACCAAGCAATTTATGGTACACCTACGACTTCCGAGGAAAGCAGTGCCCACTCAAGAGGATGAAAAAATGGAGCACCAAAGGTCCCCAGAGTGTACCGGTACTGCGGTGTTGGGAACTACCGGATTTGGGTGGATTTTGAATTAGCCAATCGAATCGAATCGGATCGGGCTTTTTTAGGGGCTAATCGAACTCAGCGATTACTGCGTAATTCCTAGTCAAAAAGATCGACCCGAATCGAGAATGGGAAATAAAGTATGGAAGTTCTCTCTGTGAGATTTCGCTCGTAGCTCATTGGTCAAGTGACGAGTTTTGATAGGGGCGCCGCGGTGGGATTTCTAGTAGTCCTCGTAACACGGGGGTTGAATTTGTGATTACCGGAGCACGCTTTCACGCCGACAGCGACCCAGAAGTTAGCGAGAACTGACGGCTTGGGGGATGAAAGGAGAAGTATATACAGTCCAGGGAAGAGGGTTTCCCGAAAGCTGGCATATGATGTTCAAATCGAATCCCGCATCCTCACTTGGGAGCATAACTATAACGGATGGCTTCCCGAAGACATTTAGAATAAATTTCCTAATCCAACTAGTTATATCCCTACTGTGAGAACTTGGATAAGTTAATCGCGTGCTATGAAGTCTAAAATTCCCTTCTTGGGAGGGGAGGGCAGAAAACATAGCGAAAATACATCCCCGTTCCCCTTCTGAGGCAATTTTTTTCTTGATAAGAGAGGAAACCCCAATGACATAGCACACGGTTCAACTATTCAAGTTCCGTAGTACGCCAAAAGAGGGCCGCCAAACAGGATTGTGTCCTTCTGCCCTTCCCTAGAGCCCGCTAGGCACGGCGGCCAGCCACTTAGAAAAAGGTGCCGTTGCACCCCCCATGTCTGGCGATTTATATCGGTGTTACAGAAGGCTCTATTTGGCACGCCGTGATATAAGAAACACTGTTGTTCCGGAAATATTGGTGTTTGGCAAGTAAATTTCTTTGTTGTTATTCTAGAGTTCAAAAAACCATACAAGTTGGTGTCAAAACATGTACCCCTAAGCTCAGGACAGCTTTTGATCCATTTGATTGATTTCTGTGATCACCCTAACCCTGGAATATATTGCGACTGGAAAACTCAAAACAAAAATATGATGCTCCAATGAGAAAGGAGGATTTTTGTTGGTGCGAAACAGACCCCATTTGTTTATAGATTTACGGAGGGAGGGGGCGGCGATAACTGGAAAACGCCGTTTTTGTGGCGTGCCAAACGGGGTCTAAATTCGAAAGAAGGGAATCGGAATTGGTTTACGATCCTCAGTAAATTCGGCTATTGGCACCCATGAGCCCATTATTGAGGGGAGTTGTTACGGAGTTTATGAGGTAGACGGGGGTTTATGGCTTCTGAGGTAGATATATACCCCTTCTACAAACCCATGCCCGGTATCATATCATAGCTTCTCTTTCCCCCCGAATCCCTTAACGGCCTGATGCTGTCTTTCCGTACACTCTGTGCTGGGCGATCTACAGGGTACCAAGTAGAATAGACGCTAAAGTGTGTATGGCACATACGGGTGCATATCGAACCACGCTATGCAAGAACGGTATCTGTTACTCTGGGTTTTACTGTCAACAAAGCAGTTTCCAGATCAGGAACTTTATTATCCCCTAAATCCCGATTCCTAACCATGAGCAACTAGGTGAGTGTGATGAGTATGGAGGAATAAAAATTTAATGAAACTTGAAAAAAAAACAATAGAGAGAAAAAAGCCAGGCAGTGGAGGGACACCGAGGTACAACCAGGTCTGTCGGGAAGAGGTTAATTCCGGCAACCCCAAGGAAATTAGGTAATATAACTTTTGAGAGTTTAGCTATCTAGTCTAGATTAACCTTAATCGACCCGACTATGATAGAGGGGCTTAATCGAACCCGTCAACCTTCGCCAAACCCCAAATATAAACGAATAGAGGCCGACTTCTCAACTTTCAAATTGGCTTTTTAGAGACCATATCGCACACCACCAGGGAGGAATCCTGTGGCGCCGGCACACTTTTAGAAGTCTATCGTAAATTTTAACTCATCGTCGGATTCAGACGAGGGGTCTTGTATTCCCAACAGGTAAGCTAAGCTCTGGTCTCATAGGGCTAGATAGGAAGTAACTTTACGGCACACCGGTACCGGGTTCGAGTGGAATGCTTGTCGGTAGTTGTTTGGGATACTCGTTGTCCCTGGGTTCGCTCACTCGTCTCGGTTTGTGTCTCGGGCGTGAGGTTTGGATGGCTGTGGTCCCTGGAGCGATTCTCAGGAGGAATTCTCGGAAGTTACTTTCCCGAAAAGACCCCTCGGGCTCTCAGTTGCTGCTCTCATTCGCCGCCTGAACTGGCTTCGGGGCTATACTTAGATCTTGCGATTAGTTTCCCAACACCTCCTAGAGGTATGCGAATGTATCCGTAGCCTTCTGTACCGGGTTTCACCCAGAGTGTAGTAAATTGTGATTAAATGCTGGGCCCTCGGTAGAGGTAGAGAAGCATACAGATCCCCGAAACTCCGCTTTGTTTGCTACCTTTGCGAGGTACAGCAATATAATTTTTGGTTAACGTAGGCCTAGCTTTGGGATATCAGCACTATAGGTATTGGATTTACTGCCCTCGCCCACACCCATGCTCTTGTATGATTCTAAATCATTCCTCCTAGAATCAGGGAAAGCTACAGTACCCATGATGTACGGGTGCCGGTATCGCTAGTAGGGTCTCTTTTCTTTTTTCCTGGATAGTCCCACATCGCAGTTTCAGTACAGGTTTGGAGAAATTTTCTCCCAGCCTTGTCCACACTGTTGGGCCGGATCCCCTACAATATAATTTTCGTGACACCAAGCACATATCACAAGGTTGCTCTTCACTCAAGAATCCCTAATATTAGGTTTTCATCCTCCTCTGAGTGACCGTGGGCACCCCACCATCCCCTATACCTAACACCCCGCACCCCAAAACACGCTTCTTATAGACCGAAACCTGATTTTTCCTTTCTTTGACACTTTACTCTCGCACGCAAAGATCGGCAATACGCCTGTCTCAGGTGCTTTCCTTGCACCTGAAAATCTAACTCATGCGGTGTCTCTCTTCTCCTTGAATATCTCGCAGGTTCATGTCCAGTCCGGGTTTAACGTTGAGTTAAGTGGGAGGTGGCGGCAGGAGGCAAGGTCCCAAATTGCTCACATAAGGTGACATTCCTTCCATAGGGAATGTGCCGGTTAACGAAGCCTTGTTGAGGCGGTAATCTTTTTCCGTCATTTTTAGGGTTCCTGTTCCACCGAATCGGATGATTCTGGTAACTGAAAGATATGGAAGGTGCGTGTTGAGCTTACACCGCGACGAAATGACGGCATATCATTCCCTCTGCCGTGAATCGTTAGGTTTCTCTAAGTTTCTTGCGAACCAGTATCCCTGGAGTTTGTGCTAACAATTCTCGCATAGCGGGACCTCACTTTGGAACCTTTGTTCCACAATAGGAAAATCTCCCTAATATCTCTGCAGAGAAGTGCATAGCAAGGACTCTGCGGGCTGAAACGGACGTGAAAGTGATAACCCTTCCGGACGGAGAGTCGGTCGCCATGCTCGGACGAGGCGAGAAGACGGCGTTGAGAGGCAATTATATTCTGCACTATTGCTGCTGTCGTGCAATGTCGGTGTTTCTGCTCAATAGGCCGGCATCCCATAAACAGGAGTATCCTGCAATAGGTCTGGACTTGACTCGGGGTGGCGAGGGGTCAGGTTCCCCCCTTTCCCGTAAAAGACAGAAGTGCAGCCGGGTTGCCCGAGTTGAATGATAATCTTTTATATCTTTGCTCTTAGCTAATCGCGCTGTTATTCGCCAAGGGTACTCGTATCTTTCTTTTTTCTTTTTATTTGGAATACAGGAGTGTACAGTACAGTACCGTACTTCCGGAAATACATGTCTTCTTTTGAGCCGATGATGTTCTTAGCCCCTGCCGCAGGTACAAGTTATGGAAAGCCTAGCCCTACGCCAAATGAGGTTTGATATTCCGGCTCAGGTTTGGCTTCCCGGGGACAAAGCATGCCGAAGGTTATTGGTTCCCACCTCTTACTATGAGTAACACATTTATCTATCTCGAGGGCGTTGGCGCTGTTGGTTGACCACATCTGTCGTGGGCGATCGACTTGCCGAGCGCGTCAGCGGGAGGTCCAAAACTTTGTAGAGCACATTTACCGAGAACTATGCAGCAGCCGCCTTCCAACAACAGAGCGTTGTACTTAAGTACCGAGCGCCATGAGCGGCCTGGAAGCCTACCAACCCCGATGATCTGCGTCAACTGCTGTCCTCGAGTGCTCAGGCGTGTCCATAAGAATCGGAAAGACCAATACCCCTGTCATGCAAGGTGAGTGAGAAGACAACAAAATATGGAAGCCCCCAATAGGGACTGGCGGTCCAAGAACCCGTAGTATCCCGAAGAATAAAGAAAGCGCACCGTACGGGGGGGCCAAATCTAGAGATAGAACCTTGTGACACTACTTGTAGAATAAACCGTATCATTCTTCTCTCGCCTACAACACCCCTTAGCATGCTCTATATCGGCCTCCACCCTCCCATCGGGCATCACCATAATATATACAAGTATCACCCGATGCAACGTGCCTTATTTAAGACGTCTAGTTACATAGCTGACAACCTTATTCCCCGATCCCTCTGATCCCTGTTTTGCCACTCTTAGTTTCCGAATTTTAGAAACACACCCGAGTACTCCCAAACCCTTTGTTTCTCGATTCCCGATTTTCCCCCGGGGAAGCTGTATTTTCTTTTTCGGCTTCTCTATAACTTCTCTTTTCTTTTTTTTCCTCTCCTACTAGAAATTATCGCGCAATTTCGATCTTGAGCTACGTCCCGATCTATAAGATCCCGCTCCCCTCCGATGGGAGTCCTTCAGTTAGGATTTATCGAGCAACCATTATACTTGCTTTCGCGAGTGCAAGATATATTGAGCTAACTTATGCAGAGCATTACGAGGAAACCGATGGCTAGTCCATTACTGTCGGCGGAACTATGGTAACGAACGTCCTCGCTTCGCCAGGTGACCTTAAATCTCTTACTCTTACTGCCTTGCCATGTATGATCCATGTCCTGGCGGCGCTCCACCAACCAATGAGACGAAGATTGGGCCCAATTTGAGGGACGAGTGAGACCTCATGAGCCTAAATAATTAGAACTGTTGTGTCATGAGTACAATAATCATTTTTTGTTTTTTCCTAGGGCTAGCCCTTCAAAACCGCCCAATAAGGTAACCGATAACACCTCTTCGGAGATGCATGGTCTTCCTTTATAAGTAATATATTCCCTAAATGGCGAGCTGTCCAATAGCATAAACTGCTTTCTGATATTCTGCATACCCCCTAAGCCGACTTTCTCGAAAATTGCATGGAAAGCAGCTGCTTTGGCGCCGGCACACAACAGTGCCATTACTCGAACACTCTTACAGCGCTACAAAGCACTGTGCCCTGAACATGATACGGTATCTGAACCGTACGCAGAAGCCTTTGGAGTTTGTGGGTGTGTCCCCTGCCTAGTGTTGTACGGGCCTCGTGCATTGCCACATCCAGGCAGATGTCAGCTTTATCAGCTTGCTATCATACGTTTCTGGTCACATTCAACCCCCCGGGTGTGTGTATATTTTGGCCGGGCTCGCCGGGTTTTTGGGGTATCATCCGAGCCGCATGATAAACTACCGGCGGTTCTTCAATCCCTCTTACTCCTCGACCGAACATTTTCTCTTCTGGTCGGGAAGATATCGAGAAGAGTAATAAATGGGGGCATTGGGTTGTTGGTTCAGAGTTAGCACGCCCACACACGAATATACTCGAGTACGACCTATTTTAGCTTTGGTAACATTAGTGCCATATGCCGTGGAATCCTCGAGCACTGAGGAGTTTGGGTTGCCCTATTGTGGCACTATCTCCTCCCGGTAATCAACCTCAATCTCCACGGAATATCATGGCACCAGGGCCCCCATGCGCAAATGTCTGGGTTTGGCTCATTCACTACCGGTACGAGTACTGGTGCACCGTATCGCCGAAGATAATAATCCCCTTCTCACATCAAATGACGTCTAGAGAGGATAAAAGATAGGAGGGTTTGTCAAGTTCTCCTGGGCGCACCCTCCCCCCTCCGGCTCTCCACCTCAAAAACATTGAGATGCACCCAGAACTATCGGGTTTCCTCATACGACAATGCATGACCACATGCGTTCTCCCGAATGTCGCTAATGCTCGACTATCTTAAAAAGTTTTTTCTTCTTTGCAGCCCTCCCAAGGGGAATTTCTCAGCCTAGGACCCTTTCGTCGTCTTTCTTGCCCCTCTCCAATCACACAACTGTAGAATATAAGGGGGAAAACATCAATAGCGGCCTGTTCGGGTGTTCTTATACCTTGCATAGGAAATTGAGCAAGAAGCAAGAGAACTTACAAGAGCCAGGTATTTGAGGAGAGAAAACTCTTTTAATATATTCTGCTTCGTTTTCACTTGAGCGATTTTGCCTATTGCTGCAAGATTTTCTGGAATGTAAACAGCCATAGCGGCCGTCACACCATACCAGAGAGTTGCATGCTTGAAGCGCCAATGAGGGGAGGGCTCTTGAGGAATGTCTCATGACAAAGAGCAGGCCCACGCGCGGCAACCACACATAACCCCATGTTTTGAGATCAGGATTGACCACCTTTTGGTGTTTTTTTTTTTTTTTTCCTCTTTCTTTTCTTTTTCATATTTTTCATTTTTCCCATGTCGTATTCTACCTCCACTCTTTTTACTTTTTTTCCTTCGTCTCATTTTTTCTTTCTTTTTTCCTTCTCTCCCTTTGTTTTATAAATTTTGGTCACTTTTCTATTGGCTTTTTTTGCCAGCTTTGTGATAGAGAATTTTTCCGGTTGAAATTTTGTGTTACGATGTTTCGCTTGTTGATAAGGGGAGGTCGGTTGCCTAAGCTCAAGAGGGGAATCGGTTGATCCACGCTTGCTGCATCCGAGTGTTCGCACGACCTCCTTCGTGATCAACATCGTGGAAGATACTGGTACTCCACTGCCAATTGCAGAAGCAATAAAATTAGTTATCCGGTAACAAAGACGATAGGCCTTTGTTCGCCCGGCGCGTGCTAGAATAAACAGTCGAACCTATTTTTCCTGAGGTACAGATGTTTCCCCCGATTTTTTCTCTTGGTTCCAAGTTTCCAGGATGATTCAGGTGGGCAAACTTGCGGCATGTTTTCATGCCGTATCTTTTTATGAAAGCGAAATAGTCCAACGAGGCGGAGGATGGTTGGGCAGGACTGCATGGCTTGGGGTTCTACTCGTACCAACCCTACTCTGGCCCCAAACCTGCATCTATATCGCCCTATTTTTACTGCTTTCTTCCGATGCACTCTTCTGAGGGGGGGGCGGGGGGGTTATGCGGCCCTATTCGCAAGACCACCGTTTGTTCTTCTCATATGCGCGTCTAGTATTCTCCCTTCTCAGATATTAACCTGCTCCCCGGGGCCATCCCTACAGCTGAGCTCCGAGCCAATCGCAGACAATTATCGGGAGAGTATCATAAAAAAAAAGGAAAGAAGTTCTGTCTCGAAATCCTTCCAAAAGCTACAGAAGCTCGAAAGGATATAGATCCACTAGAACCCCCCTCCTGAGCGGCGAATAGTCTGCAGGATTAGCCCTGTCCACAAACAAGACTCTGCTTCGAGGTCAATAGTTATTTGTTGCCATAACAATAAAGTCCTATCAATAAGGTCACCTCTCCTCAAAGCTATCCATTTCCCCTTCTTTCCCCCCCACCACAATAATAGTCCCATCTGCCCCTCAGGCGCTCATATATTCCAGCCTTCCCAGCCAAAAGACTATGTGCTTTTGCGGACCGGAAGAGTACCCATACGAAGAACGCAGCGCACCCCGAGTCGTCTCGATGTCAGAAAAGTCATCCTCATCCTATGGCCGCTATCCCCAACCTTCCTCTCCACACCATTCCCACTACACGCTAAGTTCGGGACGGCCATCCAAACGCCAATCTGTGAGGATGACAGAGCATGACCCATACTACGACAGTGGCTACGAAAGCGTGGGCGCCTCCCTCCGCCGGGAATCATACACTCCCCCGCCTGTGCTAATCCAAACCAGGCCAATGGGCTGCATCGACTCTCCCAATCGCCCCAGCTCTGTTGCTCCTGGTGGTGGCCGTCGCCCGTTCGGTGCGCGTAGCGGCGAAATGGGATACAACCAGCCACGGATCCTCGGCGACGGGGGTCTCGGACCGATAGTCCATCAGGGGCACTCCGCCGCTGGATTCCAGATCCCGCACAACACAGGGCACCCAGCACACGTGCACTCCAGCGGGCCGAGGGCCTCGATCCCCAGGCAGTTCAGCATCAGCGCGAATCCAGGGCGTGGCGTGTGCGGGAGGTACGTTGGCTACCGAGACGAGAGGAATATCTGGCGAGATGAGCGGGGGTACACTGGTAGCTATGATGACAGGGGGTCCTCGAGCAGCAGCGAGGATAGCTGGTCCAGCGAGAGACGGCTGTTCTCGAGTAACGCGGATAAGAGGGCGAGTTATGCCGCGCCGAGTTCGACCACGGAGAGCCTTTACATCCCGAAGTCCTTGAGGAGGTTCTCGTAGCCTGGGTGGTTTTTGTGGACGCGCATTAGCCGCACGGCGATTCCGTTTTCATTTTGGGGGAGTTTGGGGCATTTGTTTAGCTTCTTTTTTTCCTCTCTATCGCCCACTCGCTAAAATCATTTTCAACGGCCAATCGCTTGGTTTTTTTCCTTTGTTTTGCACAAAAGAAGAGCTGTGTTTTTATTTTCTACCGTTTATCTTTATTTTCATCCATCCATATCCCAGCATCATCAGCATCACCATTCCGTCTCACGAACATTGTTCCTATAGCTCATGACCTGTATCATTTATTTTCCCTTTTCCAAAACTTAATTTACGATTATTTTTTATTTTTTTTTACCACGTTTCTTTCTTTCTTTTTTAATGGGGAAAAGAAAAAAGAATCGAAAAATAAGGGAGGGGGGGAGGACAGGACGATCTGGAGATGCATGGGAGTCGGTTCTTATTGGAAGGCATAACTTAACCCCCAATGTTCGCTGAGTTGGTTGGATTGAAGGGGAAGGAGGGTACGGTAGTTGGCGTAACGTTCAATTGTAGCATCATATAAGAATAATTTTGAAGCCATCTCAACAGTTTCTTTCACCCCTCAAAGTTTGAATTGAGCGCCAGTGATCAAGAATAACCCACCGGTACTTGTTCCCATGCAAATCCCACCAAATCCGTCAAAATATTACCGCGAAATCTTGATACACAGTACCTGTCCAGATTTCAACACCCTATCTCGTGCCTGAATGCGTTGAGCGTGGGGTGCCGTGTGCAAGTATAACACATACGAGCAAACAGCTATCCAATCACCATAACCACTAACGAACAATCCACGGTGCGAAGAAAAGAACAAGCAAGATCCAAACCACCACCCAAGATTAGCGGGAGCAGTACGAATCCAAACCCCACCGAAATCTGAGAAATACGGTACTCCCGCCCCACCACCGTATACCACCCATCAACCTAGCCATCCAGCCATCTAACTTACCGTATCCCAAAGTGAAGCGCATAAATCCTGGGAATCGTAAACCTGTCCCTCACCCCCCC
>QLOI01003869.1:0-22063 GCA_003313605.1 Tuber umbilicatum | reverse complement strand
GGGAGAGTCGATTGTGGCGAGGGAATTCGATAGGGAGGGGGCGGGAGGGCGGAGAGGATAAGAAGCGTAGGAAAGGAAGAAAAGTGAACACAAGGGTAATGCGTAGAAATGTTGGTTCGCAGCGTTCGTTGATTGGAGAATTGACCAAGTATCCCTCTCTTGCTGAACTAAACACTGGTGAGTGCAACAAACTTGAGGGTGAGGGGGTGCCGCAGGTGGGCTCTCTGGGAGGGTTTGGTCCGCGGTATCCCTCAGCGTGCCAGTATGCCAGAGAATGCTCGTACCAGGGGTAACGGAGCGGAAGCCCAACTACCCGTGACCTGTTGGGTTCGTATCGCCCAGAAATTCGTGCTAGCTGCCGATGGGTATCACACCGGACCGGGGAACGATGGGGAACAATGATACTCGAGTACAGCAGACGGACCCTCGATGCCGATGATGGCGTCATTTTTCCTTTTCATCACCCTCATGGAACGGAGCAGGGAGGCCCCGGGTAGGGTCTTTGGAGTAACCTGATACACAGCCGAGGGACTCGCTTCGCGAAAGAGGAGGGCAGGAGCACAGCGACGGGAGTTTCAAGGGGGATCCGCACAGGGCTGTTGGGCGTTAAGGCGGGCAGGGAAGCTGGGGAAGATGTCAAGAATCAAGGGTTGAGCCATCGGAGAAATCCTCAAACAAGCGCCCACCGATTATCCGGCACATCAGGAGGTGTCCGGAGTGGGCGCCGCACGGAAGAGAGGAGCTGTTTCGTTTCACACTTTCAGGGGTTCCAAGAGGTGTTTCAAAGCGAGCGCCAATGATATGCGGGCGATCACTGACTGGGACCGGGGTGTGGCTGGCCGAGCATCACTTACTGTAATGGGAAGCACTGCCACTAGAGACACTCGGGATTGCTAGGGTAACCAAGACGGAAAAGGCTTTTCGCCCGCATATGATGATTGGAGTGCTGGCAAGCTCATGTGGCTACGAGTGCTCGAATAGACAAAGAGATGGGGAACTCTACATATTGACATGGATCAAAGGCATGGAGCGAATATGGTGAAGCCGCAGTTCGAGCCACTCGCGTACTCGAGTGCCGCAGTGAATCAAGGCTAGTACCAACTTGTGTTGCTAGAACGGCTAGGGTACGAGTACTCGAGTAGACGAGGTGCATCCGCAGACCTTCTTCACTCGGACTCAACCAGCCCCCGTCCCTGTTGATAGGGGGATAACGAGTACAAGGAGGGATAAACATGCGATGACTATGCGATGCGATGGGAACACAGCAGGGAGAGAGTGCAGAACAAGGTTGACAAGGGTGCCAAGGCCAAGCCTTTTGAAGCCTTGAAAATGTGTGAGGGCTATGAGACTCTAGTTCCCATGCTTACGCGCTGTCTCGCTACTTGAGTACGGTACGAAAACCCTCGAGCAAAGTACCATATCGGCACTAGCACTCTACAAGCACATTGAGGCCGGACATTCTTTGCCATGGTGTCATGGTATGAGGGTCCAACAGGAAGGTTTCCTGCTTCGGGCGAGGGTACCGTAGGATAATGTGTCGAGCTCGTCCATGGTGCTCGTGTGTGGTAGCGAGATGTAAGTGAACATGTTTGTCCATCAAAGTGCACTCATGATGAGGAAACCCACAAGAGAGCGAGAGCCGCGATGAGTCTGCGTTTCTCCTTTTGCCGTCTTGGCCGGGAACGCACAGAAAGATGCTCACCAGCAAAACCAACAGGGAGGCCCACGCAAACAGCATCCCAGCTCGCAACTGCATGCTTGGAGACAACCCTCGCACAGACACACCCCACTCTGAGACACCCACACACACCAAACCCAATCTCTCACCCATGCGATCCCTCCCACACATCCCACCCATTCAGTCCATCGACAGAAGCGCGAACTCGGTCGCTTCCACCAATCCCCATCACTCCCTCACTGACACATCCACCCATTCACACATCCACCACTCTCTCCCTTGTACTCTCCCCTAACTTCTCTCTTGATGCAGATGATAAAAGCCCCATCCTCCCGGCCTCCAGATGTCTCCTTCGTTCCAATACATCATCATCCTCCTCCGACAACACCGAGTATCTCAAGCAAGCGAGCCCTCCATAGCCACTTCTTGATTACTCCTGTTCTTTCATCATCCTCTCTTCATTCCTAATTTTTATTCACATCGCTTCCGACTTTGACAGTCAGAATCGTCTATTTACGGTTTTCAACCCTTTGATCGAAAACTACCTACTTTTTTCCTATACCCTTCCCCGCATATTCGGGTCTTCACAGCAGCCTTTGATAGCCTGCCGGTAATTCGCTACCACTTTGAACGCCTCCTTCGACTTGTCACCTATACAAGCTTAATCACTACACTTAATTGCTTTGACAAACAAACACTTTACAATAATGTCTCAATCACCAGCTGGAACCACCTTTAAGCTCCGAACTCCCCCTCACATCAAGTCATGCCATCTCGTCGGCTCTTGGGATAACTATGGGAAACGATACAACATGGCCACCGATACCGCAGCAGGTGCAGGATGGTGGAAATTGACCCTCAAGTTCTCCACTTCGGGAGCAACGAGGTTTTGGTACTACGTATGCACCCGTTTTTCATCGTGTCGTATCATTAACTTTTTTTTTTTTTTTCCTTTTCATTTTTTCATTTCAAACCCTCCTTTCCCGATCTCAGCTCCGGAAAATGAATTCACCTGCAGCTGGCTCGACTTCTCTTTCCTTTTTCTTTTCCATTTCTTTTTTTTTTTCTCCTTGGAGTATAATTTATCGATCTCACTCTATCTTAATTAGATGAATAAATCCGCTAACAAGCTTCACAGTATGTCCTCGATGGATACTTTGAGTCCCACGACCCCAACAAGCCAACCTGCAAGGAACCCACTCGCGGAATCACCCTCAATATACTTGATTGCGGCGCAGCTCCTTCCCCCACTCCTTCCAGTGCCGGCTCCTGGTCCTCGTCCAGTTCCCACAGCTCTCGCTTCCCATCTCCATCCTCGTCTGTCTCTCCTGTCTCCGCATCTTCGGGTAAGAGCTACCGTTCTCGACCAAGAATCTCGGACCCTGTCCTTCAGGGCTCGAGTGCACTTCCTCCCAGCTCGCACTCACAACGCCGCCGCAATTCGCCTCCTCCAGCACGCCCGGCTTCTCACATCATCCAACCAGTGCCTCGCAATCCTCTCACCCAGCACAAGTTGACCCTTGACACTTCTTGCCGACCAATTTCGATGATGACCACTGCAGCTACAACTGCCGGTGACTCTCCTGTTTCGGCATCTTCATCCCGCTCTGCATCATCCATTGGGTCGTTCTGTTCTTCGTGCTCATCTGGTTCCACCGTCTTCTCCGAGGACTCACCAACTACACCTCTCTGCCGCTGCGGTGGATTCGAGTCCGGATGCGAGAGTGAGGGCGAGAGCTGTTGCTCTGAGGAGAGCTACGAGGATGAAGATGAAGAGTACCGACGCATCAGGGTTTCGAGGAGGGCCAGCTACCACCCGACCAAGGCCGGCCACGGCGGGCAATTGGCTTACGAGCTCGAGCGCAGACTCAGAATGTAAGGGACATCTACATTCAGCAACGATTTCCTGCTTTATCTTTTATTTTCCGGGTATTTTCTTTATACAAAAGTCTTTTATAGGAGTTTTGGGGCGGCTGGGGTAAAAGGCTAGGGGCGTTTTTGCTTTGAGGAGTTTACCATACACTACTTTTTACTCATACACTTTTAATCTTCTGCCCTGGCAGGCAGGAAGAGGTTATAGAATCAGCTGAGAAGTGCAAAGGAATAGTTCAGGCGTTCGAGACTTGGGCCGGAGAGAAGGTGTTTCTTTTTTTTTCATTGGAGCTGGAAACTAATATCTACTAATATCTTGACAATATTGAGAAAGAGAGAAACGGCCATCTTTCTTGGGAAATATTCCTTGAATCTTTGTTTGAAGCGGGATTTTATGCCCTACCGCGTTTGTTTTACACCGGTTCCATCTATGTTTTCTGTCTGCCGCCGGTATTTTAACGTTTTACAATTTTTGTCTCATGTCAATAGTTTCGTTTTAAGTCTAGGAGTTGGGGGATTTTTCTTTGATCCGGGCTGATACATTAGTCTCATTAATTTCATGTCTATAGATTAAGATTAAGACGAGGAAAGGAAGAGGAATGAATCAAAGAAAAACAAACGAATTAAAAAAACAAAATGGCTACCTTTTCTGTGTGATGATTGAATTATGATACTTGTATCCTTGCGTGAAATGTCCAGTGAACCGCGATGATTAGCGCAACGATTCCGTTTCAGATTTAGACGCGAACACCCGGTCTCTGAAGTCTGGACCCGCTCGTTCCTCCCAGCAGTGTGTAGGAATAGAGCGTCGAGTGGTTGTAGTGATTCTCACGTACTCTACCATACAAGGAAATTGCCTCATTTTTACCAGTCTTCCTATTATAATTACTGGCGAACACTGTAATATCCAAATTTGCCCGCGCATAGCCAACCCCGACACCTGATTCGCGAGCGTAAATAGTAAGGAATGGGGGCTTGCAGGCGCGCTTGGCCAGGGATCCTAACAATATGTTCTTAACCTTTCCCGTCCAAACAGTCTGGGCCGGTAAGTGAAGTAAGCAAAGTAAGGGCGAAGAAGGTACAGTACTCCGTGCCCTTAGTAGGTGCGGCGAGGTGAATTGATGGAGCACCGTACCGTACCGTGCTCTCGCAGACATGCGTCGAATCACACCCATCGCCCTTCTTCTGTCACGCTTTGATGGTTTACCTTTCCCCGGGACGCCCGTTACCATGACAACCGCCATAAGTAGCACACACGAACGTCAATTAGTCAGGTTACGGATTATCCGCCACATTTAGCCGCCACCGCATTCGGAATTTAATTTGGGTTTTTTATTTTATTTTTGGGGCCTCTGCCTGTGCGGTACTGTATGGTGGTGATACGGTGCTAGTACATACTACTGTATCCGGGTCTATTTTTGTGCTTCTTTGTCATGGGGGATTGCTGCTTTGGGGTGTATTTGGCGCGAGGGGGTGAGGATTCTGTTGGTGAATTGCCCTGTTTGGGGAGGATTTGCTTCGTGGAGTGGGCTGCTGTGCTCGTGCCATACGGCAATCGGGTGCTGACGGATGGGGGGGTCTGTTTTTGTCGCGATGTTTTCGTGGTGGTGGATAGTTTGTTTGGAGTTTGAACGGGTGGGTTGTTAATATGTTGTGTGGCATGATCGCTCACTGCACAGGCTTTTCAATCGCTGCAAACATACGAGTATTATACCGTATTGCGTGCTGTGGTGTACAGTACTGCACTTGCGTGATTCCCCATGAAAGTGTCCCCCAGCTACATACCATCTCAAACTCCAACCCCAACCAACCCAGATTCACCGAGGTTTGCAAACATCTCACGGTGTGAATATCATAGATACTGCTCCTTCTCACTGACTCAGAGCCTTGCCCAACCATCGAGTCTTCCGATAGGATGTATTCCTCAGCTCCCGTCCGGCTGTGATCCGTCTTATGTCGAGGAAAAGCACATCTCACGCCTTACCATATGCGGCCCAAAATAAGCCCGGGTATGTAGGAGTATAAAAAGATTTCCCTGTGACTTATTGCCCCGTGCATGTTACCTTTTTTCGAAATAGTGGCGAAAAGGGTCAAGTTATATTACGAGGATATTCTAGACTATCGCGATATGAATGTGACGACAACTCTCCGTTCCGCGCAGCCGCTAGTCTAGTCCACCCACGCCGGATTACGTCGGGTTATCCGTAGTTGTCGGGCTTGTGATTTCTGGCTTTTTTTTTTTGGTGTGCACTGCGGGCACGGGAGGGTATGAATGATATGAAGTTTTTGTAAAGTAGGATATGATGGGCAAGTGTGTGTGTATGAAGGAAGGAGGGAAGGAGGGAGGGGGGAAGGAAGGAAGTGTGTTGTGGTGAGGCATGGTATTTGGGGAAATGGGGTACCGTTAGGGGACGTACAGTATGCTGTGATGGCTCGTTGTCGGGGCTTTGTTGAGATGGGGGGATATTCAAAAGAAAAAAAAAAAAGAGAAAAAGAGCCAGTAGGGAAAACTGAGCAACGGAATGACATGTACGAGTATCGTAGGTTCGGCAGGTGTCTGGTGGTACCCGTGTTATGGGGGATATGGTTTCCGCAGCACAAGCCATGGTAGTTGGACACATGCACTCCGCCGGAACGGAAGATTTTTCCCTATCACTTGCTGTCTCTTCATTACTATCCAAAGACAGATGCAAATCCAAATCATCAAGCCATGGTGATTCTTCTGTGGGTTTGGTGGTAATTCTGGGCTGATGCGTGGTGGTACAATTCTGGGCTTCATAGAGATTCGCTCGGGTTTGTTTAGGTTATGTTAAGCGCGGTGCATAATGCCTTGTAATTGACGGATACGTAAAGTTTGATTAAGAATACTTGTGGCTAAGTACCATATCGAAAAGAGTGACGGGATATGAAAGACATTGAAGAACCACAATTCATGCATGCAAACGGATGGAGGTTTTTCGTGTAAGGCTGGGGATTTTTTGGCGGGGGCAAAGAAGGTGATTAGAAACAAATAAAAAGACGGACAACCAAGGAGACTTATTAAAGAGTGACTCGCTAAATGTATCCTGTGCTAAATAGATGTCTTACTGAGCCTGCTGAAAGGCTAAGGGACAACGGCAATCAAAAGTTGTGTGAATAAAAGCTCGCGAGAGCCATGTGCGGGAGGGAAAGGAGAGAGGGGAGTAAAGGAAATGGAGAACAAGAAGAAAGGATAAAGAGAAAAGCATGACAATCAAACCACCGCTGTCCTGAGCTCCATCCCGAACCGATATTCCTGCCGCCCCGATCCACTTTACGAAATCTCAATCCTCTTTGCAACCTGACTCTGCTTCTTCGGCACCACAATCTTCAAAATCCCATGCTCAAGGCTAGCCTTCACAGCATCCATATCGACATAGCTCGGGAACGAGAAGCTGCGCTGGAACTCGCCGACTGTGCGTTCCGAGACCCAATAGCGGGGCTTGGAATCTTTCTCCTTCTCCTCAGTGCTACCCTCCTTTTTGTCTTTCTTGGCGACGGTGGGCTCATCACCGCCCGAGGACTCCTGGTGCATGCGCTCGGTCTTGCCGCGGACGAGGAGTGTCTGGGGGTCGGTGAATTCGATGCTTAGGTTCGACTTGTCGTGGAGTCCGGGGAGTTCGCCTTCGAGGATGTAGGCTTGCTCTGTCTCATGAACGTCGAAGCTGGGGGAGAAGGCGCCGCGCCTGTTGAAACGTTGGGGAGTGCGGGAGGTCTCATCAAGGAGACCAAAGATGTCAGAGTAATGCCTTAGAAGGGACATTTTGTTCCGGTTTGTGTGTTTTTTCGGAAGGTGCTTTTGGGGTGGCGTTTGGGGTACTTCTGTAGGGTTTAAAAGATATTTGGGAGTGTGTTTGAAGTTTTCGCCAATGGCTGTTGGGTTGTTCGATGTTTGAACCGAGGATGTCGAGGGGGTTTATATCTTCAAGCCCGGTCCTCAGGAGACTCAATAGAGTACGCAATTCCATCAATACATCGAACTATCTCGAAACCGAGGGCTCTCAAACTCCGCGTGTATGCGCTTCTGGCTGTCGTCATCCTCACCTGATTTAGTGAGGCCACATTTCGAGTGACTATTGATGTTGCTAGAAGGCTCTAGGCAGGGTTAGGGGTTTCGAGAATCTTCTTGAACTTTCTCTGCTCGGTTGACCGGTGAGCGGGTTAGGGTTCTATTGCATAAGGAAGTTTCGTGATTGGGTTATGTACCAACTTCCTTGGAATGTTGCTGGAAAGAGAATCCAATTTAATGTTTTTAGTGGTTCGGATATTCTGGAGGGCTGTGATGCATAGGTTTTTTGTTGATGGTCAAACTGGTGGTTGAGTGGGGATATATTCGAGTAGCGAGTTTGCTGACAAGTGGGTGTGCGATAGTGGGATACCGGCAATAATTGGAATCGTTCTGAAGTTTGCGCTGGGGTTCGACACTAACATTCGTAAGCACTTTAATTTTAAGATATCTGTGATGACCGCTGTCTGATGCTGGGTGGTGGTAGGACAATAAATTACTCGTTCAGCGGGGGTGGGAGCAATGAGGTCTCCGATCGCGCTGTCTGTTGTCCCATCCACCAAAGTTGTCAACGATGATCTTCGCCACTTGGCCTAGGGTTTTCGAGCCACACTCCTAACTCGAGTTGGGTTTCCGATGATAGCCTTAGCATTATTTGTCGATTTTATCCAGCGAGGAACTCATTCAGGTGTTCACTTTACCGGGGGGAAGGTGGATGACTTGCGGGGGAACATCGTAGGAAGTGGAGGGCGGGGTTGTCTTTGATAGGAGTACGAGCTCGTACGACGTGGTGCGGACCTCGCTGGTTACTCGGGGCATCTGGATCGAGTGAAAAAGGGTGGGTTCGATGCTGCTGTGATGTGTAGGCGTGGGTAATACAGTGCGGTACCGTGCGATACTGTACTCGGATAGTACTGTACCGGTACTTGGCTACCGGTGCCAAGGTACAAATATCTGAGAGGGCTCAACAATGGACAAAGACTTGCTCTCGTGGAGCAAACCTGGGGTGGGTCACCTGGGCATGGTGATACGGGAGAAGGGAGAATAACATCGGCTACGGGTACAAATACGGAACTCAGGATAAAGTTAATGAGCAGTTATTTTAGGTTAGCCTGCAAAATAATACCTATTCTGTAGGAAGACATATCCTCGGGCACTTGTACTGGTACTTCGCTATGATAGTGCTGTGCTCGTGCAAGGTTTTGTACTGTACTTTGCGCTTGGGTTGAACTGATTGCAATCGCAGCACTTTGTCGCGTGAGTCTCTCTACGAGTAGAGTCGAGTAGACACATGCATCAGACCATTCATCGCCCTCCATCGACCGGTTGAACTCCCCTAAAATATGCAGGTTTCAGCCTTTTCTCTCTGAAACAGCCAGCCCCAGTCGGCTTTTCCCCCATATTATACAGTATTTCCGAGAAAATTCGCACGAGGAAAATATCCCAAAACGAAAGGGAGCACCTGGAAAAGCAAGGGAAAATCGAGGAGTGGAATCAAATCAGATGTAAGGCGAAGCCCTAAGAAGGAAGAAAAAAGAAAATTTAATTAAATGATAATCAACGATAATAATAATAATAATGATTATCACTATAACGCTAGCACCGCCATAATAAGAAAGTATTTCTCCACCTTTTCATTCTCGCCCAAACTTTAACCTTCCCGCGCAAGTCGAAGATAAAATATCTCTTCCCCATCCAAGATTTCTAGAAGCTTACAGTGTATAAGTATCATAGCGCCTTAGCTTACCTCTCACTACCCCCCCCCCCGTCGCGCCGGAGAAAAATAATAAAAAAATAATTATTATCTCACAATCGCAATCCCCGAATGGCCCGCGCACGCTCTCCGCCCCTCGCTTTCCTCTCTCAACCGCCCCTCCCCGCATTCACCCTGCAGCAACCCTCGCCGTCCCGGGGCCGCCCCCACGCTTTCTCCTCCCCCACCGAGAACCCAACGAGCGAGAGCGATGCATACGAAGCGATTCACAATCAGTACCAGAAACTCCTCTCGCACGAGCGGGAGGGAATGGAACTCGAACGAACCTTGTGGCTATCCGAGCGACAATTCTACCTCGAGAAGATCGTAAATTTCGAGTTGACGATAAAGTCGCTACGCGAGGAGCTGGAAAAGGCGAAGTCTTCCGCCTCGGATGGTGAACCCAAGGACAAGGAAGGGGATAAGGACCCTGAAATGGATAACGTCGCTATCATCACTTCCCCGCCCCCACCGGTTACCGGTCCCGTTCCGGGCGAGGAGTCTTCACCCCCGGCCGACGCGCTGATCAGGTCCACCGAAGCCGAATCGCCAGAGGTTGAAGAGGCGCAGACGCCGAAACAGGAGAATATAGTTGAGCAGTTCGCCAGGCCGTACTCCGAGTTGGACGAGAAGACTACGAATTTGCTGTACGAGCAGGCGAGGAGAATAGTTTACCCGCAACGGACATGGCCGGAGGAGAAGATCGTTCTCGATGACGAGGGGGAAGGCGATGATGAGGACATCAAATTGATCTTGAAAAAGAATACCAACTTTGGCTGGGCTTTTTAGTGTGAGTGGAGCATTGTGTGTGTGTGTGTGGACTATCGTTGACTGGTGAACAGATATCGCCCGGATGGGTTTGAATTTCCGTCTCTCCTCTCACATACCTTGCTTTATTTGCCCATCGCTGCCTTTCGCGGGATTCCGGCATGGATATACCGCGATACCTCAAGGGCAAATGGTGGACATCAAGGACAATTCCTGTTTTTATTGTTTCGGATTATTTCATTACGGGGTTAATGGGGTTATTATATGCGTTCGGTTTTGGATTTCTCATTTGCTGCGGCTTATGTGCCCGATAGTGATACCCCGTCTCCGTTTATTATGACTCCTTCCTTTTGAGTAGCCTAATGGAGGAGGAGGGGGGAATAGTTGGTTATTCGAATGTGCAATATTGGTGGGTAGTTGTTATTAAGCGATTATTATTTGTTCATTTTATCTATCGGGGTTTTTCCTGTTTGTGATGGAGGCATTAATCAAGGACTCCGCAGGTGATTAATGAGATGGTGTGGCTATTTTCTGGAGTGGGGTGTACCGTCGGATCACTGGTTGCCCGCGCCCGCGCCGAAGTAGGGGAGTGGTGCGGTCCTCTTCTGGATGAAGACTACCGTAAGGGCTTAAACTGATACTTCGTAGGAGCAAGTGAGGAGCAACTGACAGCGGGAACAGACGCCCTATGAGGTTCTTCAACTCATGGAAGAAGGCACCCAGCTGAATTGTCGAGCCCGGATGAGAGTGATAAGTGGTGAATAGAATGAAGGATGGGGAGTCTAGGAGACTGAAACGACCCGAGCCGGAGGCCTGGTAAAATATACCGAGGAGAGGCAAACGGATAAAGATTTTGGCCGTTACCTTGCGTCGTAGTCATAGTAAAAGGGGGGTCTCGAAATTCATTACGAGCGTATAGGGCGAGGCGTTGGCGACGAGGGAGTGGAGGGATGAGTTCGCGATGATTTGAGCCGTGAAGAGGAACTAGAGCACACGTCGCGATGGGGATGAGGAATTTGCACTTTTATCCAATCGACTTACTGTACGGGGTACCAGCCTTCGCTGCGTCGTTACCCCCCTCCAATTGCTTACAGTGAATTTGCCTATCATGCATTATATAAGAATGAGCTAGGGTGGTAATATCAACTCTGCGAGTATGCATACTTGTGCTGCATGGGGGTTTCCTATTGGCTGGATTGGTACAGCAGGATATCGGCAAGGGTATGCGGCAGGATGCCCAAAGCGGGGAGCTCCCTCATTGACTGAGTTTTACGGGTGAGAAACTGGCAGTGACCCCCGACGCATCTACGAATTCCGGGCGTACTGTATCGAAATTTGACGGTCGGGAGAGCGCCGGATCGCGTACAGCGGTGCCACCCGACCGAAGCCGGGAAACAGCTCCCGTACTCCTGATGGACGGGGGTTTATCGCAGTAATGTGGAGAGATATTCGGCGCGGCACAAACCGATTCTGCGCGGGATTCGACGTGGAGGAGAGGAAAATATGAAATCGAATGGGGGGCTGAGAGCGGGGGGGTGGGCTGCTCGTAGGCTGAGGAAGGGCTGCTGGAGGGAGGTGTTTTGGGGGATTGCGCATGGTCGAAGCGGTGGAGGTACAAATAGTAATATAAGTACAGTACTTGTTGTCTTTTATACAACATCATGATCACCACCACCAACGTGAACCTGCTGGATTAGCTGTGGGTATTAAAATTCTGAAACTAGTCATCATAAGTGACATGGATAGTGTATAGCTTAATGGCTTGAGGTTAACCACGAAGTCCTGTCTCCCTGCACTCCACCCCCCCCCCTTTTTTTTTACTCGCCCAGTATCACCTCTTCGCCATGAGTGGAAGATGTGCGCTGCTGGGATAGGAATTCCAGTATGTACAGGATATATATGCATTACTTACCTTCCCTCATGGCTACTCGGATGTCATTATAATCATCTCTGTTTTAGATGTTAGGTGTCCTGGTACGAACCGCTCGAGATGCATCCATATACCAAGTCTTTGTCCAGGTTGTGAGTGGCTGGGGGCCGACGAATCTAATGTCGTGATTCGATATGGGGGTGACGCGGTGGAGCATCTCTCTGTCCTGCGACTGGAGAGGTACGATGATAAATTGTACATAACCCTTGCGATGAGGACTCCTACTCCCTTATAGTCGACACCTAGAGGATCCGAATTCCGCGTGTTAACTGCGAGTGGTGCATTGGTAGAGTCGGAATTTCATCCGGACACCTCAGACTGGAGCGTCCGTCTTTGCCTGATGCCTGATGAAGACATCAAATTCGTTGGGGGCGAGCCTGTAACTTTTCCGGGCTTCATATAAACGACCCCGCAGTTCCTAGACTCATATCTCAATTGTATACAAGGTAAGAGATGGACCGGCAGTGAATCCGGTATTATACCATATATCGACATAGACAATTTGGCAGGGTATCTGATTCTCGACTCTCAATCAGCAAGATAAGCTTCCGGCAAAGGTCAAAAATCGCAAGCAGCTGGCAGAATATTTTACTGGACGGCAGTGGGAGCGAGAGAGGGATGAATAGGGTTACGGTATTCAGGGACGGGCGATATATGAGGTTAAAATAAAGCTAGAGTCGGAGTTTCCATTTCGCCATGCTACCATTATGAGATTCGATTAGTGACAGCTCGCCGCTAATACGGGAGGGCTCCTGTTGCTACAATATTTGTTGATTCAGGGTATCCCAGAAGATCTAATGATGGTTTCTTCTGCACAATTTTCATTATTTACCGAGAGTTTCCGTATTGGTCTCGTTATTATGGGGGAGTCCGAGGACTCGAGATACGTGTGGTGGCCCTGGTGCAGGCTGGGTTACGTGCGCTATGTTTCATATATAAGTTACTCTTGTTCCTATGAAGGTATGGAGGGCCGAAAGATAGCAATAATTTATCTATGATTTACCCATTCCTGACAGGGAGAATCGCTACTGTAAAACTAGGATCTGGATTGGACATAGTGTTCTCAACGGGGAATTTGCCCGTCCTGAAGGTGGCGACGGTGGATCACAGTGGACGGCATTGTGTCGGCCTGTCAGACCCTTCACCGAACTTGCGGGGTGACTTGGGGCAGCGACTATGGCCCTGCTATATTCCGCAAGAAATGTCTTGCATCGTCGCTGTTAGGCTCAGGTATCTTTTGGGTACTCTGAGTCCGATAATACTAAGATAAAAGGATATCGAGCCTTACATGGTAGAATGGATTGTGATATAAAAATTGAGAAACAGGCTGATTACTTGATAAGGCAAATGAACCCATCGTCGGGGAAGGAAAGGAAGTGTTTGCCGTACTTTCGGAATACCGAGCTCCCAATATAATTGAAAATATTATCTACCTGAAATTGGTAATCCCAGTATGAAGGTCAATGGCCAAACTCTGGGGTTTCGATGGAGGACGAGCCTTGGTATACGAGCGGCGTATCCGCGGTGACAGGGATTCAATACTGTCAATAAAAAAGAGCAACAGTGGATAAAATAAGCCAATCAATGCAGTGGGGTTGGTAGGCTGTGGGTTTATGAGTACCGGTAGCATATATTCTTGGTTGGTCAACACATAGCTAGAGTAGTTTCTAACCCTATTTATTTAGCTATACTTTGTTATCCTCACTCTGGATATCTAAGTCACTGGTGTGTTATCATTGATTGGATGGGATTCGTCTGTTGCCTGCCGGGAGAACTTAGCTAGTAACAAAGCGCGGAGCACGCAAGGTTTCAGATCACCGGCATAATTAACTGGTTAGGTCAAGGGGTGCGGATAGATATTACTAAGTCATAGAGTGTAGGTATAGTATCGTAGGTTGTGATGGTGAAGCCAGCATTTATGGTGTGGGCTGCTACCGGTATATCTTTTGGCTTTCCCAGGGGGCTATGTTTTTCTGGCTTGGGGTAGGGGTTACCGCTGTATGGTTGGTTGGTGTGGTTCCCTAGGCATTCATCTCTCTGGGGCTGTGGAGGTATCATATTCCGGACCGAATAGAGCTGTGCGTCCTATTATTTCCAAAGTTCGGTGTAGATATCTATGCTTACTGGGCTGGTGAGGGAGGGGATGTTTTTTAAATTGAATCGAAGGCTACTGTACTACTCGTAGAGTAAGATCCTCTGGGGATTGGGATCTGGCTACTCTAGTAAGTGAGCGAGTGAGGGAGTTTAAGCTGGTGGGTTTATTGTAGCTAAATTCGAGTTCTAATTTCTGTCGTGGGTTAGGGGTTTTGTGCACTAATGGTAGGGATATACCGGCGTGGGGGTTCCTCTCGTGTAAATTGTTGGAGGGGGTATTTTTTTCCGTAAGTGGTACCGGAAAGCAAGAGGTATGAATACATGACACGGAGCCCTCTATGCTTCCAGTATACGGATGACGTCCTCTGGTCGTAATTTACCGCATGACCAGCCATATGCCCAACACTGGTACTGTACGTACTATACCGGTGCGGTATTTAATAGGGAGG
Organism: Tuber umbilicatum; assembly: GCA_003313605.1. Taxonomy (NCBI): domain Eukaryota; kingdom Fungi; phylum Ascomycota; class Pezizomycetes; order Pezizales; family Tuberaceae; genus Tuber; species Tuber umbilicatum. The sequence continues at coordinate 7,495 of QLOI01003869.1, read as the reverse complement.
TTCGAAGTTCTCGATACATGGAAGGTACAGGTGTTTCGATACAGGCATTTTTCTCGGAAAATATGGTACACGAGTAGACGGTTTAGCTTTTGACAAGGAGGTACGCAGTATACTAAGTACAGAGGTACTGTCATTTTATTTCTCACCCCCGGTTCAAATTAACTTGTTTTTTTACCTAGTCTCTCTTACTGAGCCGAAAAAGAAACAGTCTCATTGGTGAGATTTTCCGGTTTCACCACTCCACGATCCACGCGATGATAACTTATTTTTACTTATGATATCATGATAGTACTTTCAAGGAACGGGAAGGCATACCGATACACCTGTCCTGATCACGGTTTATACAGGTGACGTTCAAAGCGATACACTGGTAGGCTATTTAGGTAGTACATTGCGTACTCAGCTTGTGGCATGCCGAGAACTTCGAACCCTGGGTCTGATCAATGTTTCCGGACCCTTTGTTGTAACACCATTACTACCACTTGATTACTGAACTGTGGTATCAACTAGATATACTACCGAGTTGTTAAAAGCGGGAAGGTTGTTTTGCCGCAAACGTCCATTTTGCGTTAAAACAAAGATTTGGGGTGGTAACTAGAGCCGCTCTTAGCACCCTAGCGCTCTAGCTGGTGCTTCATGACTGGAATGGCTAGCTAATTATTGAGGGACGCCGCAAAATGCTTAAACTGGCAAGCTCTTCGAATTTCTGGTAAGACAATACCATTTTTTTGCTGTATAGGTAGACAATGACACAGCTTAGTAGGCGCTGTACTCAAGTAAAGCGTCTAATTATGATAGGTTATTGGTAGGTGTTGCATCGGGCACTGAAGGCAAGAATCACCCTCCGCCCGAGTACTCGTATCGATGTCGGCCTTGTGTCCGTATTGTTGGGATCATATCATAGTCATCGATGTGGGGCTGTTTGCTCGACGGGGGATGGTGGTGGTTAAAACGTTAAATTTACCTCTCCTTTTTCAGTCCGCTTTCCATAAAGCCTCCAGTTTTGCTACCATGGTTACCACCATTGCATATCTAGGTTCGGCCAACACCCTGGATACCATGAACCACACAACATATCCTCGCCCGGTTAATACCGGAAGTGTCACCGATAATGTCAAATACAAAAACGTGGCGGGTAGGTATAACGGTTTCTGCGATATGAACAAAGCCATAGCTGATGAGAGCCCAGGTATTATGCAGTGGCTCTCACCACTAGATCCTTGGGGAAGACATCCGGATATACGTACCGACAGAGTCGAAGGCGTGGGGAATTGGCTTTTGGGAACAAAGGAGTTTCTGGAGTGGAGAGGTACAGAAGGTGGAGCAGCTAGCGCTGTCTTATTTTGCTCCGGGAATCCGGGAGTGGGGAAAACCTATCTAAGGTAAGTGACTGGTCCCTATGGGAAAAGCAGGAATTAGTGTTAACCGGCGGTAATATTAGCTCACTAGTTATCGACAAGCTGTGTGCTAAAACTCGGGAAGAGGATATTGTAATCGCAATATTCTATTGCAATTTCATCCGCAAGCAAGAACAGACATCTACCAATATCATGGGAGCCATCCTGAAGCAACTTGTGGTTAGAGGGGAAGTGCAAAAGCTCGTGCAAAAGGCGTTTCAAGGGCGAGGGTGGAGTCCGGCAGCCGAGGTCTACGACTTCCGGATATGGTAACGACCGTGAAGCAGGCTATTGCCACATTACCGCGGGTGTTTATCTGTATCAATGCACTGGATGAATGCCTTCTAGGGCATCTGCTGGAGCTTCTTGGGTCACTGAAGGATATCCTTCAGGAGTCACCGAGGAACCGAATGTTTGTTACTGGGAAGCCTCGGGTTGGTGCCGAAAATTGGAGATGTTTTACCATGGGGGTTATTGTACCCATCAGCCCTGAAATGGATGTCATAAACGATATTTGGAGAGGAGGTTGGAGATGGATTTCGAGCCCGATGCGATGTCCGGTAGTTTGCGGGCAGATATCCTGAGAATTGTTCCGGAAAAAATCTCTGGAATGTTCACCCGGGTATTCTGAGCTCCACTTGATTCGCCACCCTATATTTACTAATGGTGGCCTGTAGATTCCTCCATGTCTCGCTAGCCATCAACGCCATCGTGGGAGAGACTAGCATCTGGGAGAGAAGATGAAAGTTGAACGAAATGACGGAAGGCGGTGATTTTTCGGGATGCGTATGCGAGAGCCGTGGCACAGATGAAAGCACGGTAGATGCAGACTCAGAATTGAAGCCCTGATGTGGGTATCGAATTCGGAGCGACCATTACAAATCAGCGAGTTATGCCATGCTTTGGGGGTTAAGGCAAGATGGGCGGAACTGGATTTTGAAAATATTCCTACGACCCGAACAATCCGCGGATGTTTTTCGGTGCTTATCACTGTTGATGAATCCTCCTCCACTGTTCGGCCTATCCACATCACTTCGCAAGGGTATTTATCCGATAAACCAAGCCTTTTCCAAAGCCCGCAATCAATGATAGTAGTAGCTTGCTTGACGTACCTCAATTTCCGCAGTGTTTAGGAACTTTCGCCAACTCTTAAATCGGCCCCACCAAAATTCGCCTTTCTCAGGGATGCTTCTCACTACAGGGGAAAGCACATAAGAAGGGAGGAGATGGAGACCTTGAGTCCGCTTGCGGTAGGGGTTCTGATTGGATTTGAACAGCATATATCCTCTCAGCTACTGGCACAATATTTTGGGGATAGATATTGGTGGGGGCTGGGTTTTCATGAGGGAATTGGCTCTGAGGATTTTACGGGACTCCATGGAGCAGCAATTTTCGGGATTAGGAATCTAGTCGCAGCTTTATTGGCTATGAGGGAATGGGTATTAACGCAACGGACGGCAACGATAGGACGGCACTTACATGGGCAACTATAGTAGGGCATGAGGATGTCGTAAGGGTGCTGTTACAGCAAAAGGATATTAATCTTAATATTGCGGATATTCAATATGGCGGATATTCAATATGGCGGGGCACTACTGTTGTGGGCTGCGATGAATGGATATGAAGGGGTAGTAGAGTTACTATTGGAACGAGAGAATATCGATCCCAACATTGCCGACACGAAATATGGCCGAACTCTTGAGAGTTGCGGAGCGGGGGTACCAGAAAGTGGTAAGGCTGTTATTGGGACGACAGGATGTCAATCCCCTCGCTGCGGACCCCGAACATGGCTTAACACCACTCACTTGGGCTGCGAGAAGAGTGCACAAGAGAGTAGTAAAGCTGTTATCGGAAGGAGAGGGTATCAACTTAGGGTTAGGCACTGAGCGAGCGAAGCGAGCAAGGTGTAAGTTCTTCTTGTAGAAGAGGTAGTGGGAGGAGGAGAAGAAGGCTTTTTGCTGGAAAAAGAAGGGGAAGTTGCGTATATCGTCAAAGATCCGTGAGGTCTTTGTGTTTCCTTGGGGAAGCTGTAGCGATTTCGACTTATTGATCCAAAGTCTCTTCAGTACGCGGAAAGAGAGGGTATTTAAGTCCTCTCAATGGTATGGGCGAACACACCATCTTTCCGTGCAAAGAAGAGAGCGGGTAGATGTTGCGCCGTAGTGGTGTGCGGCGACGTGTAGGTGTGGGAGCGATAGTTATAGCAATACTCGTCCGTAACGATGTGTAGTGATATTTTTCATGATCGCCGACCGTATAAAGTGTGGTCTTTGAGTGCGAAAATGATATAATATCCTATCTATGCACGCCGGAACCGGAAGGGTATCTTTTTCTAGTATCCTAACGCTAGCGAACTCGCATAGAATGTAGTTGTTGATATGCATACATAAATGTATGCACTGACGTGCATGATGCACGTCAGCCCCCAGGTGTGTTTCCGGATTCAGTAATTAAACACAGTGGAAAGAATCTTACCTATTTCGGAAGTGTTTTACGACTTCCTATTTCGGAAAGGGGACCGGACTTCCTATTATGGAACATCACGGGACACCAAGCGTTACGCCTCAGCCCTAGCTACCTCCACGTGATCTAACACGTGACCCCAGCCACAGATATCTAAACTATCGGCCAAGCAGCCAAACCGGAGCCTACATCATCACAGAGCAACCGGAACGCTAACATTGCGGTTGGTGATCATTTGAAGAGGTTTTTCCGATCCACTTACGAGGGGACAGAATCATTCCACCTGCCTTGTGCCGCTGGAGAGAAGACTACTTCCGTAATCGACTACTAACAGGGTTCGGGTCAGGGTTTGGGTTAGGGTTAGGCAAGGGTTAGGATTATCAGTCCATGGCCAAGCTTATTCCTTTAGGGTTAGGAGTTAAGTGAATTAATTAGAGACAGGACCTGAATAACAATACCCAAGCCACAGCCGAACGCGGTACACCCAAGCAGCGCCAAACTAGCCTTTCCGAAACCCAGAGGGACTACAACTACAAGGAGAGGTAGCAGCAACTGAAGCAGGGAAGACAAGTACAGTAACAACAAGGGGGATGAGAACAAGGCCCTCAACAGGCGTCAATGGGATGTGTGACCCCACATTCCGAGGGATTAGACCCGAGGAACAAGGCCCCAATGGCGGGGTGCGAGAGGAAAAGTACTAGGCCCCAATCCTGGCCAAGGCGAGAGGAAAAGTACCAGGCCCCAATCCTGGCCAAGGAGAGGAAAGGAATGGGAGATAAGGGGAGAAAATATGCAAGTAAAGTGTGGGAACGAGAAGAGAGAGCACGAATGAAGTAACAGAGTAATACGGAAAAAGAAGGATGAGACTGGAGAAATTGAAAAGCACATAGAATAGCAATGATGGGAAAAGGAGTGCAAGAGAGAAGGAATAAAGAAAACAATAAAAAAGTAGTAGAAATATAGATGAGCTGAGTAGGGAAAGAGCCAATAACTTAAGATCCGTGTCGCAAATTTCTTGCCATAGTCGTGTACCAGAAATCAAGCACCTTTCTTGCAAGCATCCACTTCCTCTGATTGAGTAGGTAGTCCATAACGGTATACTTGAGAGAAGCGTCAAATACCATGAGATCCATTCCGTAGGCCATTTCGTTCGTGAAGGTGAGAAGCTGACCAGGATAGGGCATGCACTTGACATGGCCACGATTGAAGCACATCCCACACCCACACTTGCGGCTCCAACCAAACACTCCCCTCCACCAAGCGAGAAATCTTGCCTGATCCTTAGGAGGAGCATCAATAATAGGGTCGTAATCATTCTGAGCCAGGCGTTCAGCTGGCTTAGTAATTCGTATCAACTTGGGGCCGGATGGGGGAATTTGGACTATCTTTCTCCGCTTGTCAGCCGCGAGGACTTGGGCAAGTTCTCCTTTGGTCAGAGTATCGTGCTCCCCAGATTTCCGATTCAGAGCATTCTGGTAGACGGTAGGAGGACGAACAAATTGGTTCAAGAGCCAGTTCTTTTTCCGGGTACTGTCCGGATGGGAATAGCAACCTTGTGCAGCTATAGCTTCCACCATTACTCGGGCAGGATTATGTATATGAGCAGTGGCGAGGTGGTGATAGAATCTCGTATGGAGATGCCGGCATCGATCCTCGAATGGTAGTAGACCAAGCAGGTTGCAAGTAATGTGTTGTCTCTTAGCGTTACCACCTGCAATCCAGTTGACGGAATTGTAGTAGGCATCGGAAAGTGCTTTCCATCCAGGTGTTTTGCCATTGTCCAGGTAGTGTGCAAATAACAGGGGAACTGAATACTCCAAGCTAGGTGTGAGGATGGTCTTGAATATGTTGTATCGTATGCGTGGTGACCATGTGTCCGAATGCCAGCAGATCCCGTTCCGTAGCTTCAATACCTTAGTTGCCAGCATATTAGATTGACCAAGATAGTCAATTCCTTTGGTTCCAAAAAGGACTCTGAGGTACTTGTAGCTAGTAACCCTAGGAATTACCTGGCCATTAAGCGAGATTGAGGAGGAGGCTGCAGGATCCTTCGCTTTCCCAGTATATAGATGGCCGCATTTAGAGATATTAAAAGACATGTCATGCACGGAGGCCCATTCCTGTGCTGGGTCTAGTAGATGCTGTGATCTCTCCACCGTCCGAGCCACAATAACACCATCGTCGGCGAAGAATAGTGCAGAAGGTATATCCAGTGGCTGCCGTCCATTGAGTTTAAGAATTTAGGGTTAGGCACCGAGCGAGCGAAGCGAGCAAGGTGTAAGTTCTTCTTGTAGAAGAGGAAGTGGAAGGAGGAAGAGAGGCCTTTTGCTGGAAAAAGAGGAAGAAAGGGCGGATATCGTCAAAGAGCTGTGAGGTCTTTGTGTTGCTTGGGGAAGCTGTGCGATTTCAACTTGTTGATCCAAAGTCTCTTCAGTCCGCGGAAAGGGAGGGTATTTAAGTCCTCCCGGTAGCATGTGTGAACACACCATCTTTTCCGCGCAAAGAAGAGAGCGGATAGATGTTGCGCCGTAGTGGTGTGCGGCGGCGTGTAGGTGTGGGAGCGACAGTCGGGGCAACAACCATCCGAAGTGGTGTGCTGCGATATTATCGTGCGTCGGCGACCTCGTATTCATGCGAGGTTCAGCCGTAGCTGAAAAATATCCCTGTCATGCACGCCGGAACCGGAAGGGTATCCTGATCGGGTATCCGAACGCAGCCGAAGCTTTGTGTGGTACCTTTTCGGAACATGCATGCATGATGCATGCACTGACGTGCATGATGCACGTCAGCCCCCGGGTGTGTTTCTGGATTCAGTAATTAAACACGGTGGAAGGAATCTTACCTATTTCGGAAATGTTTTACGACTTCCTATTTTGGAAAGGGGACCGGACTTCCTATTACGGAACGTCACGGGACGCCAAGCGTTACGCCTCAGCCCTAGCCACCACCACGTGATCTAACACGTGACCCCAGCCACTCAGCGCCACAACGCCACAGCACGTGACTCGCCACTCACGTGACAAGTTACAGCGCCACAATGCCACAGCACCCCGCCACAGCGCCACAGCTAAGCCACCGCCACCGCCACGGGTTAGGGTGGGCCCTTACGACTACTGAGAGCAGTATAAGGGTAGAGGCCGGTTGGCGAAAGAGTAGAAGTGATAAGTCTAAAAAAACGTCAGAGGAGAGGAGCGGGACGATAGGTACTTGCGTATCTGTTCGATCGTTTCGTCTGGGTTGGATACAGACTCATCAGCCGCTGGGAGAGGGGTGTATTTATCCCTCTTCCTCTTCGGAAGCTCGCGCTTCCCGGAAGGCCGAGCATCCGGGTGCCGGATGGTTCGGTCGAATAATTCCGCCGAAGTGGTGTGCGGAAAATTCAAGGTGTGGTGGGCGGCCTAAATTCGTAGTGGTGTGCGCGAATTTAGCTATGCGTTGGCGACCTCGTATTCTACGCGAGGTGTGGGTGTACTGCATAAGCGCCCTAGAGATAAGCCGGAACTGGACGGCATTCCTAAAAGGGTAGTATTTCTTCCGCATATGCGTTAGGGTTAGGGTTCGGGTTAGGGTTAGGGTTCGGGTTAGGGTTAGGGTTAGGGTTAGGGTTAGGGTTAGGGTTAGGGTTAGGGTTAGGG
>QLOI01003868.1:0-13501 GCA_003313605.1 Tuber umbilicatum | reverse complement strand
TAACTTATCGCAATCTGAGGGTTGTTTCCTTGGCAATAAACGATCGCTCCTTTATGCCTAACAAGATACCTCCTGTGTAGCCGGTGGGTTCCCTAAGATGAAGAACAAATAGTAACAAAGGATAATAGCAAGTATTGTCAAGATCATTTGACACAACCTGTGTCGATCATGCCTCACTGACAGAGATACTATCAATATAGTGTTACGGGTAACCAACTCAGAGCTCATTAGAGTAAGGTTAAGCGTCTTTAAGTGTTCAATAACGGAGTAGTGTCAGGAGGACGTCGTAATTTAATCCCTAATACTCTTTTTCGCTAAAACCACCAATTGTATGAAATTTAGATAATAACTTGTTATATTGATAAGATCTCTTCTCCGTTGCTGTCTGTCCAATTGCAATGGAGGAACTCTTATAATTATATCGCGCGTGAGTTTACCTGGCCGGTACAACTAATAAGTATACAAACTAAGTACCGCTGCAAAAACTACTAGTCTTGCGTCTTTTCAATCCTAAGTACGAATACTCGCAGACCCTGAATAATTCCCCGCTTCTGGTCATTCAGTTTATAGTACTTCGTCTTCCTGAGAGTGTGCGAGACTCCGCCAGTCGGAAGTAAACGATACTTTTGCACTATAAACTTGCTCTTAGTAAGCCACCGAATTTGCACACATACCAGTCGTTCCTCTGTTATTGAGGTGATCAGTCTCAATATCAGATAACAGTGAGAACACAGAGGCATGACTTCATTATCTTTACATAAAGTTGAGTGGCTTTGTACTCTATCGCTTCTTTGATTTGCCTAGCGAGAATGTGCTTGCAGCTACGTCTCGTTAACTCCCGTTTGTTCTTGCAGACCCATCAAAGTTTGTAGGCGGTCAGCGTGAAGCATTATTGTTTTCAAATTCGGTAGCCTTCTCTGCTCACACAGATATCATTTGTATCATATACTAGATTCTAGCTGTATGAGCAGTGCACACTACCCCTCTCATATATCCTGCGAACAGCTTCCAGTCAGACGGACGGCGACGATGTGGACGGTGTTACGGGGAATCTGCTAATTTCGCTATTTTTGCTGGTAACTAGCAACTTCACATTGTACTTCAGGCGACGGTTGGGCCCTACATCGGGGCCAGAGTGGGGTGTTGAAATTGCATATGCCTAACAACAGTGTGGAGAGGGTGATGGGACTCTCATGTGGGGTGCGCAGAGCTGTAAGGTGATGGAGAGGTGATCAGACTAGGTGGAGGGGAGCGAGGTGTCCCCTGACGTGACATAAGGATGGAGTTGGGCGTTGGCGAATGGCAGGTCTAGGACACCAGGCCTGGTGGCGGAGTCGAAAAAGAAGAGGGTGTAGACCCCTGGGGTGTTGACCAGGGAGGACGAATGGTCCATGGCCCTTTCAAAGTAAGAGGCAGAAACTGTTCACTCTCTGGGAGAAACGTGGCGGAGCGGATCAGCTGAGGGGTGTGAAGATTGTAATCCCCTGCCACAAGGACAGGAAACTCATGAACCGGAGAGGCCGCCTCTGGCCAGACGGTTCGGAGCCCCGTGCTGTCCCTATTGGTGGAGTACAGGTTGTATATCCTAAACCTGTCATGAGTGGGATTAAACAAGCGATAGTAAGTGAACAAATCCACAGCCATGAAGTCACGCAGATCAAAAAACACGTGAAGAACGGAAAAACAAGTAAGAAAATCCAAATAGGCATAAATCGCAACCTTAGGGGGGTTGCCAGCAGTGCAAGGAGGAGAAAAAAGCTTAAAAGATGCCAAAAAAGGAAGCGAGTACCTGAAGATTGGGGAATCTTGCGGAAGCACGAAATGAGGGGGAAATGGCAGCTTTCTGAAGCTGTTGAATAGTGAAAGGAACACATCCCTGCTACCCAAGCGGTTGTGTGGAACGATGGAAAGTTAAGTCAGAAGAGATGGGGTGGATTGGCCTACGGGAATGGTGTCACGGTGGGCGTACGCCATCAGGACAACGGATCGGGGCAAGAGCGAGTAAGCCCCTCAGCCGACTGGGTATTAAAGGCATTGCGAGGTCTGGGGATGGGGGCACAAATGGGGGAGCAGCTCGAGAAGGCCATCACCAGCGAGGTAGAGGGGGTGTTATCGCGAGGGGGAGGGAGTGTATCGTCCTCAGAGTCGTCCATCTGATCACTAGATGGGGTAGGGGCTTGTCTGTAAGAGCGCGGCCTCGGGCCATCTGAACATTCAGAGTCTGTGGCAGTATGTTCCTCGTGGCAGTTGGGGCAGGAGGGAGGGGAAGCAGGGCAGCAAGCTGGGACAGCCTTAGTGTTGCCGCCCTTGTGGCAGGTCAGGTTCGCGCAGCAGTGAGCCAAGCGGGTATGAGAGTTGCTATAGAGTGGGCATATGGGGTGATCGGCTTTGCAGATCGCAGCGACGTGTCCGAAACTCCACCTTCAACAACACTGCATGAACTTGTTGGTGGAGTTGGCCAGTTCCACCTTCCGGGGCAGGGAAAAGAGGCGGATGGAGCTGCTGAAGTGCGGGGTGTCTGCCAGGGAGACTGATACCACAACTGATGTGGTGGCCCTTCTCTTTTCTGGGTCAGGATGGAGGAACCTTGCCGTGAAGATAGGCACAACGACAGCGTTGGTGATAGAGGTGGAGAGGGCTTCACAGAGTTCATTGAGCTCCGCGGGTAGGTACGCCGTAGGGAGGTGATGGATTGCCAGCTGAACCTTGTTTGGAGCTAGGCGGAATGGGCGGAACAGGTTATCCCCTATGGGGGAGGACTGATTGAGGTGTAGCGCCGTGGCCTCATAGTAGGGAGAGTAAGCAGTTGCTGGGGTGTGGACGTCGTTGGCTGTGAGGGTGAGAGCACCACTGGCCTTGACAGTAGCTGTGAAGGAAAGAGGAAAGTGACAGTTGGAGGCGTGAAGAATGGATGCCACCATATCCGAGGTGGGGGCAGTGATGTTGAGAGCATTGGGGTGAGGGTGAGGGAGCGTTCGGGGGGCAAAGAAACGACATGAGGCAGCTGGGAGTGGCGTCATCAACTTTGGTCGCGAGGCAGATGTGCTGGACTACGCAACTTGGGCAGCCGTGGCGGGTTCTTTGCCTTTTCCCTTTCCCCTGGGTCTCCTAGAGGGAGCAGGTTGAGTGGCGGTCTCGGCATAGGTGGCTGGGAGGGTAGGGGCTGAGAGCTGGGCTGAGAGCTGGGGCCTGCCCGAGAGGAACTCAAACAGGTGGGGAAATTTGCCCTCTAGGTATCGTTGGGCTACCTAAGAGCGTGGGTGGCGGGACGCATATGTGACAGAACCTCCTTCCCATTTGGAGAGATCCATGTTGTATCTGGTGATGTCATAGTCGAACCCACTGGGGCTGAGGTATGGTGGGCGGGAGGAGGCTGGTGGTTGGGGTGGGTGACAAGGGGCAGGGGCTGGTGGTTGTGGCTGGGGAGGGGCAGGTTGGTTCTGGGGGGTGGTCTGGGCTGGGCGGCCACTGCCGTGGCTGTCACCCTTTGGGCCAGGTCTCTTACCATGACTGGGAGTTCCGAGAGAGCATTGGGTTGTATGTGTGCTGTGGGAGGGTGAGGGGCGCCATCCGCCTCCTTGGGATCTGATTTCTGGAGGAGCCCCTCCATTGCTTCAAGTTGAAGGCCGTTGCTGCCCACCATGTGTAGACAGGTACAGGCGAGGAGGAAGGTGGTAAGCTGTAGGAGGGAAGCCAACTGGAAGTCATGGTCCGTGAGAGGGGGAAGCAAAGCGGGATTAGTCCAAGGAGTCTGTCCCCATGAGAGAAGGCTACAAGTCTCATTGTAGAGGTCGTGAAGCAGGAGAGGGTGCTGGCTAGGAGGGCCAACTGAAGACGAACAATTAGCGGTAGGCTGGGGAGCGTTGGACACTGAGCAGTCCCCATAGGGGGCTGTGCGGTGGCCGGACCTGGAAGGGCCCCGGGTAGGGCCAGGTCTGCTGCCGCTCATAGTAGGGACTATGAGTCAGAGGGGGGGAGGGTCGCTTATAGATTGAAGCCTAAGCGAGAAGCAGATTTGTAAGTGTCGTGGTGGTTGCCACCCAAAACTGCGGAGTTTTGTGCGGCTGAAAGAGGCAAAGATTTCAAGTGTCAGGAAAACAGAGGGCGCGGAGCGTGCCTTGTTATATTATATTACTATAAGCATCATATATAATTCGGCCTATTTACTACTTCAGACATTTCCCCCAAGTGTATCTTTTCACCTTATGTATCCGGTCTTAGCAATTCTTTGCTCAATTCCGATCGGTTGCCACCGAATCGCTGTTCTACCGGAGGACCGGCCTTTGCGCTCACCGAGTTTGTAAAAGACCGGTGGGTATACTACCGCCTCTTTACTGAAATGTAAAATTTTATCAAAACTCATAAAGATAAATATTTGTCATGAGACTAACAGTTGAAATATCTTTTTTTACATGTTTGATATACTCTATTGTAACCTTTTCAGACTTTCAACCTTCCAGGCATTCCTCTCCTTTCCTGGTAATGCTTTTTTCAATCTTGAGATTCAACAATGCCAAGCCACATCTGAAGCCTGAAGCCAAGCCATCTGAGTCACCTGGCTCTACAACCTCCTCTCTCAAAGTTTCTTTCTCCTTCTAATTTTTTCCTCTCACCACCCACATACATCTCAAAGCAATACATAATCCCTTTTCCCAGCTCTGTTAGTCAATTTATCCACTTGGTACATATCGGCCTTCATTCATTCTATCTCTCTCCTAGTTATATCTTTTCGGAAACTGATTGCGGCTTGTTGTTTTGATCGCGTATCTGCTCACCCACCTCTCGCCCTTTCTTTTTCTTCATTATTTATTTTCAGACCAGCGCAAAACTTTCTTTCCCCCCCAACGCTAGTCCTACCTCTTACTAAGCCTTGAATCCAGTTTTAACAGGAAACTTAACATCAGCAATGGTTTTTAGCCGAGCTGAAAGCGGCGCGAATGCGGCAGAAAGTAAGTTTATCCACACCTTAGCAGAGGTAGATACTGATAGTGGCGTTTCAGGCTCCAAGCCTGATATGCGCGAGATGTTCAAGTTGATTACAGAGAAACTGGACCACATACAAGTGGCTCAAAACTCAATTCTAGCCAATTTTACAGAAAAGTGCTTGACACAGAATCGCGAGATCGAAGAACTGAGACGGTTGATGCGTGACACTGAGGACCGCTTGAAGGCGCAGGAATTAAATGAGCTCAGGAAAGCCTTGGGGCACAGAGAGCTGACCCCGTCCGGAGGTGGGCGGTTTAACTCCGAGGCTCTTGAGGTACCGGCTAGTGTTTCCCGTGGCAGGACCGGTTCGGTTCGGCTTACCGGGGGGCCCAAGTATAGCGGTACTATCGCCGATAGCTTTGAGAGGACCATGTCCCCGGGTGAGATTATTTCTTGGTTCAAAACTATTTTCCTCTGCGGTTCTTCTGTGAGCGCTGACAATCTAGTGTCAAGATCTCGGGATACCAGAACTAGTTACCGACCAGGACGTTGAGATGGCGGTGCCAGATCCCGGCGATAGCGACCGCGAGAACGTAGCTCCGGCTCCACCAGCACCACTTCCTCGTCCTGAATCACCAGGTCCCGAAGCACCTGTCTTCCTGTCAGCCACCGAGTCGAACAAATCTAGGGAGCGGCCTGTTCAAAAGATGCGGCCAACCAGAGGTAAACTTGGTAGAGGGAGGGGAGGCGGCCGGGCACCTGTCCGGGCCAGCGGAGATTTAAGCTCGAATTCGGACGAATCGTCTTCCGACAAGGTTGTAGACGCTCCAAAAATGGTTCCCACTAGAGGAGGTTTTGGGAAGGCCAGAAGAGCTGGCCCACTTCTGAGCGGTAGAGTTCAACCTCAAGCTAAGTCGCCACCGACAGTTGACCCTATTGAGGAAGAATCAGGATCAGAATCGGATGCTGAGGAGCAGGTACCTTATTCTAGTGGGTTCGTCGCGGTTAACCAAAAGACTGCCAAAACACCGGTGAGAAATACCGCACCTTTGTTAGCCTCAATCGGGCCAGGCATGCCAAGCGCAGCTCAGTCTGCTTCCAGGAAGAAGATTCCACCACCTTCTGCGAAGGTAATTGCTCGCGACCGCAAATTGCCAGAAGACCTGCCCAAGAAACCCTTTTGGTTCACGGCCGACGCGATTAAAGCTATCACAGGTACACGTCCGGGCAAGATTGTAGCCCAGGTTACCAAGGAGAATGTCCTCCCCTACGAATATTACATTGTATTTACACCTGATCTCCACTTTAATCCACCTAAAACTATTGGTGACACTTGCGAGCTTATCGACCTCCACAACGCCGAGGGCGAGCTTCTGGCGTCGCGCTATCCCATTTTTAAAAAGATGGATAAGGCGCATTTTGCCTTTTACGGGGAGTACAAGGTTGGTGGTCGCAGGATGGTTCCTCTGTCAATCTGGCAAAATTCCGATCCCATCGTGAAAAAAAAATGGGCCGAGAAGTTCATAAACACAGGCTGGGGCTCGAAAATGCTACTTGACAAAGGGCTTAGAACCCCGGGCGAGATCCGCAACTTCACTCTGAAAGACATCATGGAATTCTTCAATCGCGATGATGAATCTAGAGCTCTCAGACTTTCTACAACTTCCTTCGAATTTGCCAGCTTCGATCGCAAGCTTTATGACAAGATGGTGGCTGTTGCCGAAAACCTGTCGAACGGTGGAATGTCTGTACCGAATGTCCTACGCAGCACTCTGACAACGAGAGCACCTAAACAATCCCCCGCCGCTGACGTTGTTGACGCCGACAACAACGAATACCCTCCTATCCCCACAAGAAAACGTCGCAAGGTTAGTACCGAATCCATGGCCCAGGCCCCTGGACCAGATAGAGAGCGCCGCTTCCCCGAAAGAGCCCGCAGAGCTACCCAGGGAGCGCAATACTCTATCCTTCATCTGAGCAGGGCCGGTGAGCACGAGTCTGCTTCTCCCGGTACCAATCAATGGAGGGTCGAAAGTCGTAAAAAACGTGAACCGACGCCGGCCGAATCGTCTACCGGTGAGCAAGGCGACGGCGATGACGATGTGGAAGTTGACTCGGACTGATAGTCGGCTTCTCTGACATCGATTTCGCTCCTTTCACCTGGCTCTATTAACCGAATTGTCGACTTTGCTTCAAATTTCGGTTCCAGTGGAATTGAATGATTCCAATTTTAATTGCTACGCTATTATTGTTGTGTTATGGTTTTTTCTTTTCGTGGAGGAATAATGGACAGATGAATAGGGGACGTTGTCGCTTTTACCATACGAGTTTCGGGGCAGACGGCACATCGGAAGTGTTGACTACGAATTTAAATACCAGTGGAAGATTGCAGATGGCAATATTACTGCATTCAGAGGGTTGGCAATTGGAGATGGATACGGCTTTGTAAGTCAAATAATAATTTCAATGTTTAAAAAATCTGACATTAGAGCAATTCTTGAAAAAGTTTTTAGCAGGGACTGGTGGGAGAATCACCTATTAAAATAGGATTGCTATAGTAAATTGTCAAAAAAACAAAAATGATGTTATAGTAAAAGAGAATAAATAAATACTGACATCCTCTGTGACTCCTATTGTTCTCTGGCTGGAAATTATTTTCTAATTGGGAATGACTCAACACTGAGAGAACTATTACCACTATTTCCCTCTTCTTTCCCCTTCAGGGGGGAGAGGAATTTATCATCTTGATTTCTCCTGGCAATCGGGCCATCTACTATTCACTTCCTCTGGGGCTTTCAGGCCCTAGGTGTCTGTAGGACTCTCCTACTCACTTCTAGCACTCTTTACAATGCTGGCCCTCTTCACTTTACTCTACTTTGTTAGGCAACTTGTTTAACATTTATATGGTCCGCTTTTATGGTTTTCCAATCAGCAGATGTCTGAGACCACAGTTCCCCGTACAGGATCTTAGAATTTCCGTTCCCTCTGGCCTTAGGGTCTAGTAGAGTCTGGTCTTATAGCAGGCTTCGGTTGATTTCTCTACTCTTCCTTCTCGAGAGAATGGTACTGGTATTTTATCCACTATGTGACGCCATCTTTCAGAGAAAAAAGAAACTACAAGAGAAATGCTGTAAGAAACCTGCTGTATTGAAACTGGAGATGGCATAGTACAGATACAAACACGATTCCGATAGTTGTCTGGTCTCCTGGATCAGCTCTTCTTTCTTGCAACCATGGTTAGATCAGCTTGTATCCTACTACCAAACCTCTCTACTTGATGACATCAGGTGTCATCACCTCCCTCCTTGGCTGGCACCCTACTGCCTCACTATACTTAGCTGACACCTCACTGCCCCCAGCTAGCACCTTTCTGCTTCCACTGTCGCTCATTTCTGGAGTTCCTCTAGAAATTTCCTACTGGTACCACATACCCTCTACTGTTGCCATACTTTGGCGGATAGGAGTTCTTCCCCTCTAGTATCATTCCTCCCTGGCTGGTCCAGGGGTACATTTACTCCACTCAGTACCCCTGCCTGCACTATTTTGGTTTTCTTCTGATTGGAGGTTGTCATTGCTGCCTATAGTTTGGTGTTCTGGGACCTTTGCATACCTGCTACCTTAGGTTAAGTGGTTGTATTTTGGTAGGAAGGTGGTTCTCTCCTATGTTGTTTAGTTTTCTTAAGAGTATTGAAATTGTGAACGGTACGATCTTAATAACTCTGTTCAGGAATAGGAACACAGTATGAAGATTATACTATGAGCACGCTTAGTAAGGAGGTAGATGGTATGAAGGTAGATTGGTAGTAGTTCTTTTCATTACAACCCTTAAGTGACGTTGTGGGCGATAACCGATATATATATACAGAGGAGCATGATCCATGTATCCCTTGGCAACTAAGAGAAAAATAGAAAATACATAGTAAGAACAAAAGTGGGACCGTGTTTGACTGTAAGAAACTGGGCAATATAATCTCCTAAAACATATGGGAATGTATACTGGTGAGAAAAATATGCAAGAATATTATGAATCTGATGACCAAGAATGATTCATAAAATATTCATTGGTAACCAGAATACTTTCAGTACTAAAAGAAAACAGATGTAATAACTCATGATTATTATCAGAAAATATTAAAGAAATATGTAATAAATGTCCTAGCTGTAGTATAATATCCAGAGTGTATGGGTTTAGCTGAGATATAAACTAAGTATGAGAATAGACGTTATTATCATGTGAAATATGCATGTGAAATGAATCAGGAATTTCAAAACTTCCCCACATTATCTACAGCCCTGAAGTCTCATTATTTGAACAGGTGTCAGTTTTGCTAAGGTTTCAGTGCAGATATAAGTGGGGTTATCTGATGACACAACTTTCAGAAGTGCGAACGATCCCCCATTTATTTCTTCCCATATGTTATGAAAATGAATATCAATGTGTTTCGTTTACTCGTTAAGTTGATGGTTAGTTGCCTGGAGGTTTGCACCTGTGTTGTCTGCATGGGGAGTGGTTAGTACTTGTAGTCAATCATCGTGAAGACCCTTTTAGAACCATGGGATTTGTCATGCTGCCAGTGACATAGCGACATATTCTGCTTCGGTTGTTGAAGTTGAAACGAAGCCTTGTTTCTTGGATCCCTAGGAGATGCATGGACAGTTGAATAGTACAATATATCCAGAAAATGAACAGCAAGTGTCCAGACAAGCTGCAAAGTCAGCATCAACATGAGTATGGATAGCCTTGGTTATATTTGGCAATTTAAAAAGTCTTGGGACACTTTTTGACCTTGGTGCCAAGCCTTTCGAGGGGTTCAGTGATCGGGCAATGATGAAACTTCCTGCAATGATAAAACTACTTCTGGTGCAAAAACAGAAGATCAATGAAACTAAGAGTACTAGATATAATGTAGACATTGTAGAAAGTTAGATAGAATAGAAAATAAAAGAAATTGATACAAGAAAGGCTATAGGCTTTGAAATTTGTTACCTGCACTTTACCGAATACAATTTTTCATGATGTTAGAAAGCTTAACGATCTCCTGATTGATTTCATCAATCGTAATACGCTCGGATTCTTCCTTTTGTGCTATGCTCATAGCCGCTGCGGTGCAGATCTTCTCACTTCCCCGGCAGCTGGGAATACATCGTTTCATCAGCCAACAGATTTGCTCAATTAGATTAACATCGGGCGAATATGGTGGCCAATTAACCTTTTCAACTCCATACTTCTCCCACTCATGATTCATGAAGTCTGAATCATGACCAGGAGCGTTATCTTCCATCCATCTAAATTGAGGATTTAAGCTTCTGCTTTCTTTAATAGTTGGCCACAAGAGTGGTTTACAAAGTATATGTATGTATCTCCAAGAATTCACACCTTTAGAATCTACTCTTTCAAGCTTCTTAATCTGATACTTTTTTCCTCGCCAGGACAGATTAGTTTTAACCTTTGTCCCTGTCTCTTTCCCCTCTTTCGAGCATGTCGAGCATCATCCAATTCTCTTGCCTGTAGAGGTTTCCACTCCAGTGATTGCCTTCACAAATCGTTTAACCTGTTCTCTTCTGCTACACTCTGAGTGTTCAGCTCTGCTATCCTCCTTGTAGCTTCTGCCTTCCCCTCTTTCATTTCTGCTGACCTGACGTAGAATGGCTCTTTCCAACTCCACGATATCATACCCTAACACATTACCGCGGTCCCATGCTTCTTTCTAGCCCCGATGGAATCCTCATGCCATTGCTCCGTTTTGTCACGCCAGACATAATTCAAGTCGAATACTGCACCGACCTTGATGGACATTTCGTCTGTAAAGGTGTAATTCGCCCACTCTCTCCCAAGAAACCAATTCTCTCTCCATTGACAATACGTCTTGGTATTTACAAGAATTATACCCATTTCAATATCAATAAGAACTACCAACTTACAAGTCTTTTCTGTTTACTTTTGGGATTTAAAATAAATTTCAATTGTTCCAGGTATTCGCCTAACCACCTTTCCACCAACACATGGAATATTGTTGTTAAACATACATGAGATAGGTTGGCTTCGCGCTGAAGATCAACAAGAGTCATGCCCCACATCGTGAAATCCGGGTGAACAAGGTCAATTAGGAAGTCCTTTTCAATTGGACTCAGTGGCTGGGGTCTTCCAGAACGAGGATTGGGATCGAGTATTTTTGCCAAAATCAGTTCAGTCATAGAGAATGGTGCCTCCATGCCCTCCTCCTTCTCAATCCTTCCTTTACGAGCATTGGTAACGGAGTAGATCCAGATATCATTCGCCATTGATCCTGGAATCCCAGTTAATTTGTGAATCTTTTGATAACTAACTGGTGTAGGGGCATTTGGATAGGCTATGACCACTGCACGGCGTTGGGGTGTAATCTGTAAGCCTAATATAGTTACAGGTCAGAGGTTATTATAGGAAATAATTAGCTCGAACTCTCACCTCTCCTCTTACTTGGTTTATATGTAGAAATCATGTTGAAAAGTATCTGGATAATGTTGTGGAAGTATATGAGCGAACAGATAAATCAACAAACATCTTCGCCGATGAAACCTTGGTGCCAAGAGCGAAAAGCGTCCAGAGACTTTTTAAATTGCCAAGTATTATACAGATAGTAGAGTCCAATGTCTTTAGTTCTGTTAACATATCTCAAAACAAGTTTGGCCGCTTTCAAGTGTTGTTCCATAGGGGAAGAAGAGAATTGAGAGACAAATGAAATGGTATACGCTAGATCAGGTCTTGTACCAGTTGTCAAATCCATAACTGATTCTATCATAGATTGGTAAATGGAGATGTCTGTTATTAGTGTGTCTTCGGTCCCTTTCATAAGTTGAATGCCTCTTGGTAAGAATGTCGAAACAGAACAAGAATTTTCCAAGGTGAATCATAAGAGGATTGACTGGATGTAGTGTTGGTAAGTAAGATGTATCCCGTCTGATGTATAAGTGACGTGTAGGCCAAGCAAGAAGGTATCTTCCCCAAGGTCCGTGATTTCGAAAGCCGTTTCCAGGTCTTATATCAAAGTAGTGGCATGGGCGGTATTGGCGCCATGACTTGCAATGTCGCCAACATAAACCAAAACAAGGATGTCATGTTTAGTGTGAACAAACATACGTGGGTTAAGGGACGGTATCCTGAAGCGTTTGGAGGTAAAGAATTTAGCGAAGAGAGCATAGTATTCATTCACAGATTACTTAAGTCCGTGGAAAAATCGTTCAAGTTTTCATACTTCATCATGGTCACTGAACCCTAGTATTGGTCACATATAGACTTCTTCTCTCAATTCACTGCAGAGGAAAGCTGATTTAACATCACATTGTTGCGGTCGCCATTTGTTTTTGGCCCATATTGTAAGTAAGAAGTCGATAGATTCAAAGCGGATGACTGGAGCGAAGGTTTTGTCGAAGTCGTAGCCAGATACCTGTAAGAACTCTTTGGCAACAGCCCGATTCCTTTCAAAGGTGCTGTCGGCATTTCACTTGGTGTTGAAAACAGTTATTGGTTATCGAAATGTCTGATGTTAGGATTATTGGAAGGGTAGTATGGTGATAAAAAAATACGGCAAGTGAGTGGTTGGATATGTGATCACACACACATAAATTTAATGTACTTAAATAGTTGCATGAAGAGCACTTCTCTCTCCTCTTCACACAAGCTCCTGTCTTCCTACCATCAAGCAAAGTTTCTTTTTCTTCCAGCCTTCTTGTATTTACCTTATAGTTCTTGGTCGTGTACCTTGGGCTACTCCTAGTCTCACATACTCCCATTACATTAGGAATATAAAATTCCAACACCCCCCTCTGGCCTTGATAAGAGGCTCGGACGTCGCCTGCAGCACCATGTGTAGTTGCTTGTACCAGCAAAACTCGCGAAATAGGTGGCCTCCCCATAACACCACATACGGTGTCACTGTCCGTCCGACCAGAAGCTGTTCGCATGATATATGAGAGGGGTAGTCAGCACTACTCATTAAACTGGAATCCAGTTTACCATACATAAAGTACCTGGATGAATGGAAAATCCCACAGAACAATAATTAAGATATTGTGTGGACTGACTAAGAATAGACATAGGTCGGTAAGACCGGACAAGAGTTGAGGAGAAGTAGCTGCAAGAACATCTCGCTAGGTAAATCAAAGAAGTGATGAAGTGCTAAGTCTACCAACTCTTTGTGAAGACAATGCAGTCATGCCTCTGGGTAGTCACTGTAGTCTGATATTGAGTCTGATCATCTCAATAACAGAGGAACGACCAGTGCATTTGCATTTTGGCTGTATATTTCAGACAAAGTTCATATGGTGTAGGCATCGGTAGCTTTTGACAGGCGCAGTGTTGTTCACCAACAGGAAGATTATTATTATTATTATATATCATTACGCTTATGGAGCCAGAGGCTATGAAGCGGCAACTAACATACATAACGGTACACCTCACTGTACCTGGTCCCTGAAATCCTTCTCTTAAATGCTAGTGGCAACCGTTTGAGTGGACCCCCGTCAAAGCGCTAACGACCCCTAAACAAAGAAAATCCTCCTCTCCGCCTGATGCCTATCAAATACTAAGGAAATACAT
>QLOI01003865.1:388-22106 GCA_003313605.1 Tuber umbilicatum | reverse complement strand
AAAAAGACCCCCCCCCCCGAACTACTAAGAAATAGGGAAGAGAGGAAAGAATGGCAAACACCCTCGACAAAGTAGCAGAAGAAACAGTACGTTCGCTAGAAACTCGCTTATGCCGAATCGAGTTCGTCCTATCTGGCACAAGCGAAGACCCCATCAGCGACCTCTTCGCCCTCCGAAATGCCGGAAGAGAGAACTCTGTACACGCCCGACTGGCAGCACTAGAACATGACCTGGCCAAATTATGCAGGAAGTCAACCACCGTGAAGGAAATGGTCGATCTACGTCAGTCACCCCCCCCCCCCTCCCTCCCACACCGACCCATAATTGACAATCAATAGACAAAAACTACCCCGAAATCTTCAAACCGGCACAAACCCACCCCCATGCAGCTTCCTCATCCTCATCATCAACCCTAACATCCTCCGAGAAGCTATCCACAGTCCTCACCGCCGCTCCATTCATACACGCTACTTCCTCGCAATTGACCTCGATCCGTGACACCCCGATCCCTAACCCCAGCGTATCCGCCGATCTCATCGCTCTCATTCCCCGTATCGACCGCGTGGAGATGGTGCAGCAGACGCAGGCGCGGGAGATCGCCGAGCTGAGGAGACGGAGTGCGGCCTTGTTGGAGAGGTGGTACCTTCTCGGGATTGAGGGGGTTAACGAGTGCTTTGCCGAGTGGGATGAACGGACGCTGGAGGTTGATAAGTTACTCTCCAGAGAGCTGAAGACGGCGGAGGAGGAATGAATGAGTGGTTGGTTTGGGGTTCGATTTTTCTATCGTTTTCTTACTTTCATCGGTGTTTTTCCGTAATATACACCATTCCCTTCCTTCTCCATTGGCGTTTACTCGAGTAGTTGGTTTCTCGGTTAGCTAGGTGATGCGGGGTTGGATGGATGAATGATCGGTCGGCAGTGGAACAGTGATATACGAATCGCCTATCGGCCCTTCAACACTCCAATGCAAATGCACTCCCATGGGGGGATGGATGATGGATGGATTGCATTTTAAAGCTTCCAGCTGCGAGCACGCATTCTAGCTAGCATTGGGGGTGGGAGAGGCTTGATCGATTAGATGAATGGGTATATCGGACCTAATGCAGTCGAACCACAAAACCGTAAGCCACTGTAACTAACTTTTTAGGCATCGTATGACTGTGTCCACCAGTAATCACTCGGTTTATCAAGGGCTGATACGCCTTGAGTTACAGAATCAGGTGACTCAAGCGGGGGCGCCAATACCGTTCGCAGAAATTGCATTTCCGCACTAATCCAGGTTTATTACACCTAGACGCTGAGGCGGGGGGTGGGGGGAAAGAAAAAAAACTAACAAGAACATATACTATTAGAAGGAAAGAAAAACGCCATCCATCAACCCCTGAGATATGTATACAATGGGAAAGGGGAAGGGATAGAGGTTGGGGGGAAATGTTTGTACAAAGTAAAACAACGCCTTTTGAAACAAATAAGTGCAAATCTGTTGATCCTCTTTCCCTCTTTCTTGCCAACCCCGCCAAATGGCCCGAACAAAAACCGCAGGTGAACGTGCTGCTAAGAGCACAGTACCCGGCCAGGCCATTCCAAATGGGTATCTCAAGCAAGATCTAAATCTTCGCCGGGAAGACAGCTCCTCGACTAGGGAATGAGGAAAAGTAGCAAGAGGAAAATTAAACAAGGAATAAACTTTCCGCCCGCCGTCTAAATGCTGCCATGCTAAAATAAAAATTCTGGTGACTCCGGGTAAAATAACAGGGTCAGGTCTTGCCCTAAATCTTTCGTAGAAATCGTAAGATTGGATGTTCCAATCGGTGAGTTTTTTTTTTGGATGAATTGCACACGATCCGTAATTTACTGTTTGCCTGCTTCCTCTGCCGGAACTACCAGACGTTCGGACTCCGGTTTCCACGAACCTGGGACAGTCGGGTTAGCTCCGAAGTCACACAAGGGGCTATGCTACGGGAGAAGGAATACCCTCAAACTCATGTTTAACGAATGCCATGGGGTCGTCATCGTCCTTCGCTCCGCTATGGCCAATTCCCGGGGAGAAGCTCGTAATCGGCAATACGACAACATCCCCAACCTTCTTAGGTTCCTCCATTCCAGTAAAATTCCGCCACGAAATCTGGCCCTTGGACGAGCTCATGTCAAAGTATTTCGGATTATTGAAGTACTCGAAGATAGCGTCAGTCCAAGCCGCAGGTCCCGTCCATTCTATAACGTTATTGTGGCTCCTCTGAAGCTCACCAGCCTTCTTCCTCCGCAATGTCTCCATGGTGACCTTGGCTACAATCTCTCTCAACACTGGATGTCCAGGCTTTGACTGAATTGTCCATTGGCAAAACTGTATCCTACGGGAATACCATTTCGCCCAGTCGGGTCTGTCTGGATCAGCTTCGATCCCAATGACAAGTCCGATTTGATTGAGTTTGAAATTCGACGAGATCCAATCCGGTGCAGGCTGCAAGGCCAGAGTGTCGATATCAGAATAAATCCCGCCACGAGCAAGGAGAATAAGGTAACGGAAAAAATCAGCTTTGAGGATAGGAAGCGGGAGAGCTCGATAAGCCTCGAGAACATCCGGGACTGCAGAGTACAGGTGCTCGATGAGATGTTTTGCAACCAGGTCAGTGATAACCTGGAGGATGCACGGGTTAGCAGAACTCGTTAAACTAACTATTGTGAGAACGTTTACCTCGTGGACAAATGTCGGGTGCTTTTCCGTCCAACTTGCTTCTGTAATACGGAACCTTTCCTCAAAAGCCGGACTCGCGGGTGTAAACTTCCATGTTTGCCAGATATACGCGGGGAATTTTGAGGACACCTGGTAGGGGAACTGATAGGCAAGTTGCTCCGTCACTGGGAGGTTTCTGATCTCGTCCAAGGACAATTGCTGTTGTTGCTTAGCTTCCTTGGGGATGTGTGGTCTTGACGGCTTCCTCCCGCTTGATCCTTGACCCGCTCCTCTACCCCCAGAGGTCTGGTGCCCGGGTGTGGGTTCCGGTTCGTAAGGAGATCGAGGACTTCGTGGGTACAAGTAGAAGATACAAAATAACAGGAAAAGGGACAACACAATTGCCCTCCTAAAGCTCAACATCTCAGCACTGATTATGGAGTTGAGCCTCGACAATTCGACAACTTCAAGGAGATATTCCGAGCAGAAGGGAGAAATCGAAATAATAATAATAAAATAACGAGAGGAAAAATGAATAAATAATGAGAGGTGAAAAAATGATCCCTGGAGACGAGTGCTCTTCGTACTGTATTAATTGCCCGCCAGTATATAGGGATAAGAAGTGAAGAAGGCTGGAGGAAGAGATGACCCAGAAGCCCCGCAACGACAAGAGAGGCTTGTTGAATGAAAGAACGACGGTGGAAGAGAGACCAGGAAAAACAATTGGAGAACGAGAACCAGAGCGGCTGAGAAGGACCGGAGGCGTCGAGTTTGCGGGAGGTCAAGCTCTTTAGGGTGCACAAGGGGCTAGGTGCAACAAGGCTTGTCTGACCTATTTCGGGGTCAAACTAAGAGCACAGCCAAAGTCTACTGTATGGTATGATACTTGAAAGGTACACCGCGCGCCAAAGAAAAAAAAATAAGAAAAACAGGTATGATAATATGACTTTCTCGAAACCCGACAGCTCGTGTGTGAGGATACTTGAGTAAGAAGAATAAGAAAGAAAATAAAAAAAATAAAACGTAGGGACAGGATCAGTAGGAACAAGAACGAATATGTATGAACGAATGGAAAGAAGAAAAAAAAAAAAAGAAAACAAGGTGGGTTGGACGAGCGGGAGGGGGGGATTAGAGACGAGGGAAAGAGAGAGGAAAGAAAAGGAAAGAGGTCAAAAAAATATGTAGGGACAGAACGCGAAGTTTCAAAAGGAAGCTGTAGGAGGGGCGTCGACGTAAGATTGGTTGTTGTTCGTTTCCAGCTGTGCTTCCTGGATCTTTATGCCTGGGTTCCAATTGGGTTTGGCTTGCGCGGCTTCCCTCTTCCACCAAAAGCTCGTTTTTTTTTTTTTTTTTTTGCCCCCTTCAAAGGAAAAAATAAATAAATACGAACCAAAAGGTTCTTGATATAATGAGAGGTTCAAAAGGAGCTTTTCCGGATAGAAATATATTCCTTTTGTATTAAATAAATATCCGCGTAGTGCCTGAGAATTGGTAAAAATTCAATAAACTATCCGACGGACGGGAGACGCAGACAGCAATAGGGCAGGGCATAGGAAGGATTGGCGTCAATAGAAAAAAAAAAACGAAGCGTTCCCCTAAGATCGGGTCATGTCTCGGACCGAAACGGTCGTATTATTATATTTCTTTTTTTTCTAATTAGTCATTAGACTTCCTCCACCCTTTAGGAAAAGCGCTTATTTTTTTCCATAATATTAGTTGGGCTGTGCACGCTTCCAGAACGCGGCACTATGATATTCACCACTGAGGACCTTTGTTTTTATATTAGTCTAACTCTCTACGAGTAATGAGCTGTAAATGATTACCCACAGTGCGTATTTATACATTCCTGCATTAGATATATTGGTGGTTTTTTTTTTTTTTTTGTCGTGTTGGAATACCGTAATGGCATCATACTGGTTCCGTTGCACCACGAAATCGACACGAAACCATAGCTTAGGCCAAGCTCGTGCTCTCCTCGATTTCTTCTATTGAGCAGATCTTTCGTTCGCACCCGCTGCCACAGACATCACTCTTTCCGCCGACCGTGAAGAAATATAGAGCAAAAATGAACAAAACGGTATCCCGGCCACGGCGCCAGCCCATAGATTATCTAACCCATGGCCTTGCAAGCCGTTCGATATGATATTTTCAATCTCGTCGTTTTTCCACCTTGATGGAAACTTTACACCCCTCCGCGATATCCATCCAACCAGCTTCGAGGGAAGATGTCAATGCATTCCGCGGCAGAGCGAGCCATGCGCAGCTGGGAGGTTTGACCAATAAATTTAATCTGCAATAGGATGAACTCCAGTCGGGATTGAGGTGGTGGTGACTGGTACCCGGATGTGCGGCCTGCTGTGTGGTGGAATATGTTAAAAAAAGAAGTCAGATGGCTGCGTACGCCATCGCTAGTTTAAACCATACCGTGCTATGGATTGGTCATTTTTCGCTCCATCGAAAGGCTGTAAAAGATGGATCACCTATACCGTTGCTATCACAACCTGAAATGCGCACCACAGCACACTATAATATATTTTTATAGTAAATTCCCGCTCCGGAAACCATCAGTGCAAAGCAACGTAAAGAGATGGGTTTCGGGTGGCCCGGATGTTCGTCAAAATATCCACGAAATGGCAAGGTTCTCCATGGTACTCGAGTATCAGCAGGACATTCGCCCCTAGACAGTAATAACATTGGGTGAGTATCGATCATCTTGGCAATGCGTCCCGCCCCGCCCCTGCCAGCCTCAGGTGTTGGAGCGATTGGGGTTGGGATGCGGATAGGATGTGATGCGATACGATATGGTGGAGGGAGGAGGAGGAAGGCTTAGGAATGGTGACTGGGATGGTGCAATGCGCCCATGCGCCCCATCATCCCCCCAAAAGCTCATAGGTCATTGTAATCTTGAAACAAAAAGCGGGGAGCATCACGAATAGCAATTGTCAGTCGATCGTGGTTCGATCAGTGGGAGACTGGATTGAAATGTTCCCCTCAGACTGCATACCGATGCTCTAGGGAATATCTTTCCGGTGAGTATGGGATTAGGTGGAATTCTGCGTCCCGGAGGGGTGCATTATACAGTACGGTATCTACCGTTGGCCATGCACCCAATTAACTCATTCTTTTACTGCTAGATACTCGAGTACGTTAGCCGCTCGCTGTATGGCGCTGCTCCCCACACAAACGTGGATAATATTCCGCTGCTGGTGTGGTTCGTCCCTCCTCTCTATCATATCGACGGACTCCATTACTGATGTCCTGGATTAGGGTTGGGCTCCGGCCCGGTACTACAGTACTCGAGCACCGTACCGGTACTTTACACGGCGATCTACTCGAGCGCACCTACCGTATTCTCGGTACGCTGCATTTTTATTATACGGAGGTACAGCGTGTAAATTTCGTAGGTTCCACAAATGAGGACTGCTATCCTCACCCCCTGTGTAACCTACAATACTTACACGCTGTACCTCCGTATTTTACTTGTACCACTCGGAAGGAAAGTGAATACAGGAACTCCACGAGTACCGTAAGAGCACAGAACATCACGTAGGCGAGAGTTGCACAAACGCTCTACCCGAGTAGTATACGGTACTGTACTGGTATTATACACGAGGTCCAATTACTGTACTGGCTGAACCTCGCTTAGTACTCGAGTACTGTTGCTGAGCTGAGGCACCGCAATGCGTTTGTAACATCCTAGCTGTGAGTACCCGCGGAATCGTACGGTACTCGCTTGGTATAAATAGAAATATATAAGAGAGATTAAGGACTGCTAGTCTTACCCTATCATACTGTACTAAGCAGAGCTTCTACTGGGTGGTTCTTCGTAATTTCACTCATGATTCGGGATATTTCTCGTAATCCGGCGGCTTGGGACCGAGTGTCGAGAGCGGGTACCGGTATGAGAGGCGTTCCATGACAAGACCAGAAAGCGAACACATCGCAGATCAGGGGGTGTGTGACAAGGCTTTTTGTGAGTTGCCTTGTCTCAAACGTGTTGGAGGTGGTGTTCGAGTACTGTGCCTACCGCTATTAGAGATTCCCCACTTGTTCTGGTTGACTTGATTATCAATGCTGGCAGTGGGGAGTGCGGTGCTTAAGGGATGGCGTCATTTTCCTTTTTCTTTGATGTGGATAGAGAAATATTGGATGGCAGAGGGTTCGCTATCAGGCGTGAACGTCTCCCGTCATCGTGAGCCCCCTCCCTTCAATCCCCGCCCTCGCCCCCGCGATCTCCGCCTGCCCATTTCCATACCTTATCAATGATACGACAAGGAACCTAAACCTCCACCGAATCATATCGTGTTCGCAGGGGCGCACGGCGGACAAAAGAAGAAGAAAAAGAAAGAAAAAAGAAAAAAGAAATCCAAGACAAGATCCATCCTCATCCTGAGACCATTTATCGCAGATACCGTATCATAAGAGAGATCAACTTGTTGACCTCGTAATTTCTAACGAACATGCGATCTCAATTCTCAAAATTGCTTCGCTATGCGGTGCACCCTCGCCGTGTAAACACCTATTCCATTACCAATGCGACAAGGCTACGGAAGTGTACCCCGTCACCGTCGACGGGCCCATGGCCGCCACTCCGAAGCTTTAGCACTTCCCCCTCCTGGGCTTCCGGGTCCACTGCGTCGAACCCACAAATGTCCTTCCCATGCCTAGATGCCGTGGAGTCGAGGACCCAAGAGATCGCGTCCCGGTCCATGGCTAATGGTCCTGAACCTTCTTACACAACCGGCGTTCACAAGGAATTCGCATCGAAGGACCCGTTCTTGCTAGACTATGGCGGGAGACTGAAGGAGTTCACCATAGCCTACGAAACCTGGGGCAAGATGAATGCGGACAAGTCCAACGTGGTGCTCCTCCACACCGGTCTCTCTGCATCCTCCCATGCAAAGTCCAACGAGGACAACCCACGCATCGGCTGGTGGGAGAAGTTTATAGGTCCTGGGTTGGCGCTTGATACGAACCGCTTCCATGTGATATGCACGAACGTTCTCGGGGGTTGTTACGGATCTACAGGACCGGCCAGCATCGACCCCGCGGATGGGAAGCGGTACGCCACGCGGTTCCCCATCTTGACTATGAGTGACATGGTCAGGGCTCAGTTTCGCTTGCTGGACGCACTTGGTGTGGGCAAACTCATGGCAAGTGTCGGAGCCAGTATGGGTGGCATGCAGAGTCTTGCGGCGGGGGTCTTATACCCCGATAGAATTGGCAGAATCGTGAGTATAAGTGGTTGTGCCCGAAGCCATCCCTACAGCATTGCATTGAGACATGCTCAGAGACAAGGTATGTAGCGCATAAACCCATTACATTCCACCATCTCAGAATACTCACCGTTTCAAAAAAATTCCAAAAAATAAAGTCCTAATGGCCGACACAAACTGGAACCGCGGCTTCTACTACGGCAATGTCCCACCCCACTTGGGCATGAAACTGGCCCGACAGATCGCCACAGTAACCTACCGCTCAGGTCCTGAATGGGAGCAACGCTTCGGCCGGCAGCGCGCAGATCCCTCGCGCCCTCCCGCCTTATGTCCTGACTTCCTGATAGAAACCTACCTCGATCACGCTGGCGAGAAGTTCTGCCTAGAATTTGACGCCAACAGTCTCCTGTACGTGTCGAAGGCGATGGACCTCTTCGACCTGGGTATCGCGAACCAGGATAGCATCCGCAAGTTGCGCCAGAAGAACAAGCACAAGCTCGCGAAGGGCAGCGACAGCCAGCACGGCGGCGGTGAGAACGAGACCTGCTCCTTGTCCTTGCCTAGGGTACCGTACACTGAGCAGCAGCTGGGTAGGGATTCCTCCCGGACCGCGTCTAGCGATGGCGGTGTAGTTGTATCCGACGATCTGGTACTGGGATTGTCCCCAATGAGGAATATCCCGACGTTGGTTCTCGGAGTGGAGAGCGATATCCTCTTCCCCGCCTGGCAGCAGCGTGAAGTCACCGATACCCTCCGCAGGGTTGGTAATACCAACGTCAAGCATGTCCAACTCGGCCAGGACGTCAGTCTCTTTGGTCACGATAGTTTCCTGCTAGACGTCAAGAACATTGGCGGCAGCGTCAAGTCTTTCCTGGAGGAATAAGTTGGCTTCATTTTAAATTTTGTTGGTTTGATTGTCTAGTTTGATTGTTTTTTTTTTTGTTTTCTTCCATCATGCTTTACTTTTAACCGTTCCGTTTGTAACTAGAGTTTAGTGGTCCTGGGGTAGGATAAAAATTAAAACAAGCCCAGTGCCGTACATAGGTAGGTGATCTGCGTGTTTTTCCTGTCCATCACTAACTATTATGTGTCTCAATGTTGTCTTTTTTTCTTCTCCTTTTTACCAGCAGAGATTATAGCTCTCGCTATCCATAAGATGCTGTGCCGCTGTTGGGCCACAGTGTTGGTAGTTTCGCGGGTTCGGGCACTCGTGCTTTGGGGATATCTGCCGGACACAGTACTTTGTTTACTACCAGCGTTATGTCCCTCTGTCACACCATCTCCAAGTTTGTCGGTTGTGTCTGGTATGATAGTGGATATTTCTCAACTAACGCTGTCTCGGGACACTAGATGATGCGCTTCCCATATATTCCTTTCACCTTCCCCCTTTCTTCATGTTGAGCGTTTGATCGGTGGCACACATATCCCTCTGCTGCTCCGCCCTATTTAACCAATTGAAGTAACCCTTTCCCTAAACCCCGGGTGCATTGCAATGAACTTCCTCCGACCAAGGGTGATAAAGGATAAAGGTAAAACAGTAGAAAGAAGCAGATGGGAAACTAACAAGTACTTAGGCGGTATGTGACGTAGAAGTTTGAGAGAATACTGGGACGGAAAGAACCCAAAATGGTGCATTGGGACATTAAAAGTAGGATGATACAACTGATGATATATTATAGTATGCCAATAATTGTCTAACTAGGATCCAGGTGAAGTTCCCTTTGTTGCTCCCTTCTTCTTCATCAACGAGGAGAAGAATGCAGATAATACCTCATTTTGGCTCTTCCCTTCGCTACCCATCGGATTCGGTGATACTGGTTCCCGCTCGGAGGCCCTAGTTTGCTCCCGTTCCTTCGTTGAAGGGAATTAGCTACTGAACAGTCCTGGACTCAAGCTGAAACTTCATATAGACGTCGGGGAATGAAAAAGCGTAGGATTGAAGTACTTACTTTTAGCCTTTCAAGCATATTCTCGGCATCAACTTGAATTCCACCAACATTAAACTGCACCGGCCCTACGTGTTCCATAACCTCCTCCCCACTCGCTGTATTATACTTATCTTCTTTACCACCTCTTATAGCCATCTCTTCTGCGGCTTTGGCCTCTAGGTATTCCAATTGGCCAGCAAGGAATACCTGAGTATCGACAGCAGGCACTTCAATCCCACCACCGCCTCCGCTTTTGCTGAGTAAACTGAGTCCCTCAGCATCACCGCGTTTAGGGTCTTTGATGACTTCTTCATAAATCTCCACAGCTCCATCCTCCACACCGGACTGATCAGTTGGGCCTGGAGAAATATCAATGCTCCAACCGGAACCTATCCCTTCGACGTCGAAGCCCTCACGTAGGACGCGAATTTTCCCCCAGGAATCCCAATGGGGAGGCACAAGGACCTTGTCACGATCAATCACGTTATGTTTCAAGGACTGTTGCTGCACTCCGGTGTCAGTGATGTTCTTCGCCAGGGGTGTGGCCGCATACCCGTGAGGATGATTGTATTGATAATAAGGATAATATTAACTGTCTTATTGGAGATGGCGTAGAGGGAGTCGTATAAATCAACGAAGCTCCGTCTTTGAAATGTTAGCTTCGTTTATCCCTTCGTGAGAACAGAATGTGTTTTCATGGGCGATACTTACGTTTCAGTAACACCGTCCTTAAAAATTGAAGAACGAAATCAAACGCCTCCTCCTTCCAACCCCGCTCCCTCTCTAGCATTTCAATCTTGTCCGCCTTTATATCATGTCCAAAAATAAGAATCAAAGAACCACAGATATAGGGGCAAGAATGGGAGTAGGTCATACATTATAACAGACAACACAAAGAGGTAATCCAAGGGGTTCATCAAATTCTCCCGGGCCCAGTGGAATAGTTACTTCTCCACCCCCGGCATCTGTATATGTGCTACGTCGTGTTTCCCATGCATGTGTAACTTCATCCAACGTTCTCCGGCAGTCATCATCCAGGCTGGTGAATATCCCTCGGAGCAACCGAACCCATGTCTTAATAGATCTCATCCAGTCCCAGGGTTTTGACCAATCGAGGAGTATGACAACCAAAGTTTCGGGGAGCGTTGCGGGAGTAAAAAGAGGCTGGAGAAGCGGTATGAAAGACGGGGTAGGTTCGGAAATTAGATACACCCCTAGGCGAGCAAGAACATCTACACAGATGGGGTGATTAGAGGATATAGGGAATATAGGGAATGATTTGGTAAAAAAGAGCAACCTTCGTGGTCGGCATCCAAAATATCAAGGTAGGCATAGCCCAAAGCAAACTCATTAGCTATCGGCGGCCTCTTCTCTCCTTTGCGGTTCCCCCCACCAGCGCTACTTCCTGCTCCTCCTCCCAAAGATTCCACAAACTCCTTCTGTCCCTCCGCCGATCCACCTGAGAAGTTTCCAACAATGAATTAGCCTCCTACAGCTCCAGAGCTCCAATCCACCGAATTGTTGGGAATAAAGATGATACGTACCTAGGACTAGGATGGACTTATGTGGCAGCCTCTTAGAAGAAGCAACAGAAGACAGCATTGACGACCACATGTCTTCCTTCTCAGATTTGGTCGACGATGTATTGGACATGGCCGAGCCAGGCCTCTCGTAGAAGCCGCCGGTGCGGTCCATTTTACCGTCGAAAAATTCCTAGAAGGCTATTAGGAACGAACAGTCTGCTTGTATTATTTTGTAGGTCAATCGGGTCCGAAGCTGTGAAGCGGTTGAGTTTGTTGAAACGGTACGAATCTGTTGTAACGGGTATTGTTCACTGATGTACTTTGGAGGAGGTATGGCGAGTGCACTGAGCGTCGATAGTGATGGATGAAGGAAGGAAGAGGTGGGATGAATTCAATTCGAGGGGGTGTCGTTAGGGTATGGGGGCGGGTAGACGCAGTTGCAGAATTTGAATCGAATCGTGGTCAGGAGGTAATGAGGAGAAGCCGGAGCAAAGCAGCAGAAGTAAATCAGAAGCAGAAGCAAGTAGCGTGCAGCAGATTGTTGTCGATCCTCCTTCCCGCTTCACCCCCGGTGAAGGTCCCTGAAATCTGGGCGCTGGTGGTACAGGGATAGATAGAACGCAGATGCGTGCGTTATCATACGCGGAGAAGGAGCAAAGCCACCTGGGCCTGATTAGCTCCTCGCAACCCCGACGCGTGACGAACCTTGGACCCGTGAGAGCCAGCAAGCAGCCTTATCACCCAGTGCTGGCGTCGACTGGTACCCCTTCTTTCCTTCGAAGCTTGTTCGGCTGTACAGTGTTTTCCGTGCAGCCAGTGCCAGCCACCCGTACTGCAACCATCACTGTTATCCCCGGGCCTTGGGCTTATATCTGGGCGCGATAATAACTTTATCGTCCTTCGTCATACAGAGGCTCTCATACGGCAGTTCCCATATAATTACGGTACAGTACCAGACCTCTCCTCCTCCTACCCGCTCTCCTTCGCCTCCTCCTCTCGCCTCCCATCTTCTCCATCTTTTCCCTCACTTTGTTGTACTTATCGGACCGGCACTATTCATATTCCGCGATACTACTACTATTACCCATATTCTAAAGCTCGTTCCCTACTATTTCACTACCCTTCCCCTCTATCTTTCCCCTCTCTACCTCTCTCGCAATGAATACCCGACCACAAATAGCGACCACTGGCCGTCCGCAAGCGCTCTCTGCTACTTTCAATCAAGATAACTCTTGCTTCTCTATTGGCCTTGATAGCGGGTTTTGTGGTATTCTCTTCCTGCCAGCCCCCCACGCCTGGCCGTGAAGCTTATCGTATACCGTAATGCTTTAGTCTACAATACAGATCCATGCGACCTTCAAATATCTCGAAGTGCGTTCTCCCACCCCTCTTCCGGTGCCAAGTACATGACCTTGCTCAAGACTGACATCCTTCTTCCCGCAGGTCTTGGTGCTGGCATTGGTGTGGCATCTATGTTGGGCAGAGCCAACTACCTTGCTCTTGTTGGTGGGGGTCGCTCCCCGAAATTCCCGCCGAACAAAGTCATAATATGGGATGATATCAAACAGAAGGCCGTGATTACTCTTGAGTTTCGCTCCGAGGTTCACGCTGTGCGTCTATCGCGACAGCGGATAATAGTTATCTTAATTGGCACGGTTCATATCTACGCCTTTTCGTCACCACCTTCTCGACTACATGTCTTCGAAACACATGACAACCCACTAGGGCTTGTCGCACTTTCATCAAAGTTCTTGGCATTTCCCGGTAGAACACCAGGCCATGTAAATATCTTCGATTTGGCAACTGGGATCGTTAGTATCATACCTGCACATTCAACTCCATTATCGGCAATCACAATTTCGCCACAGGATGATCTTTTAGCCACCGCATCAGAGACGGTATTTCTTGGTGCTCTTCATAATGTGAAACCAACTTTACTAATGACAACAAGGGTACGCTGATTCACGTTTACTCAACGGCTACGTCTCGGATGATCAGGGAGCTACGCAGAGGGATCGATAAGGCCGCGATATTTTCCCTTGCAATATCCCCCTCCTCGTCACGACTAGCTGTGACTAGTGACAAAAATACACTCCATGTGTTTGAACTCCCCTCCTTATCTTCTGTTTCTCAGACACCAGTTCGTCCATCATCTTCACACAGCACAGCCTCCAATGCGCCGTCCGGTGATAACCGGCGATATTCAATGTTGAGCAAGCTCCCTCTCCTCCCGAAGTATTTTTCTAGTGAGTGGAGTGCCGCACATGCACCCTTTGAAGGTGGTGGGCGGGGTGCATTGGGATGGATCGGCGAGGACTCTGTGGTTGCGGTTGGGATTGGCGGAAAGACCGGAGAGGCAAGATGGGAAAAGTTCGTGATTGTGGAGGCTGAGAATGGTGGGGGTATCGAGTGCATCCGGGAAGGCTGGAGGAGATATCTGGATAACGACTGAAAGGACACGGTGATTTTCGGGGAAGCCTGAATACCCTGGTCAGGGTTAGGGTTTGTGCCTGGATGGAACGAAGATTGGACGTTTCTCTTCCGTCCAGGGTCCAGGATAATCTTGTTTGCTCGTCATCGTTTCAGCCTACCTCCTCGTTGCCCCAGTTCCATTTATCCCTATAATTATATTGTACTGGACCCTTTCTTTGAAATTTTCGGGAACATCCTCTCATTATTCGTGGCGCCTCTTGTTATGTTTAAACCCTATATATATGGGGCGTTTGTTTTTTTGGGGTAATCTCTCAACTTAATATTTCACTTTCCTTATTTTTTTATTTCCCAGATGGCTATTTATTACTTCCTACCTTCAAGAGTATCCGGAAATCTTGAACGTTTTCCTAGGCCCAAACCGTGCCAAGATTTCCAGATACCTTTGATGCGGCAAGTAGTGTGAACCTTTCTTATCCTTCTTGAGTCCTAACCCGCCCCTAGCTAGCTGAACGGCTGCTTACCCGGGTTCTAACTGGTATTGTTCATTGGATTTTGGTCTTTTGGTTCAGGTCCCCTGACTTCCCTTTTTTTTTTTGCCGATCCGCTCTGCTGCTCATCATCTATTCATATACTTAGATCGAGGGTGTACTTTCTTTTATCTTCACTTCCTCTTCACTTTCCTTTCTCACTCTTCACCCTCATCCCATGCAATGCAAACAAATAACTCATCGTCATTAACCGCTCATGGGTGTTTTTATTCTTTCTGCTCCCGAGATCATAGATTATCACTCAGTAATTCCGTCAGTGTATCTTTCTCCCTCTTCCCCACCTCCTCTTCTTATCATTTCCCCCCCTACCACTCTAATTTCTGTCTTTCCTATCGCGCGTTCAGGCCGGAAACCTATCTTTTTTTCCAACACCGCACACAGAAAGCGAACAAAACGTCTTGAGGATCGGCCGGTTGATGGTTTTTGAGATACCTCTTTTTCTGTTTCTGATATCATGGGTTTCGTAATTGGAAGTGTTGTGATCGTTACTATAAGGATATGGTAGCGAGGTCTACTCGGTTTTGTACGATATAGCGAGGATTGGAGTATCGGAAGATACCATGACATTGTACTTTAATATTGTTTGTTTGTTATGGTCCATGGCGTTATAAAGCGCAAATTCTAATTTACCTAAGCTTACGCACTGATATGGGGATGGCAAGTGGTTAGGATTGGGGTGGAATTTATATTGGGTGTATCATGTGAGATTAGTGTTTGTCAAGAGCCGAGAAGCTCGAAGGCTTGTCTCGAGCCGATTTATTCCCCGAGCCAAGCCAGACTCAAATCAGGATTGAATCTTGTAACAAGCTGAGTTTGCGAGAAGTGGAGGATTGGGAAATTAAGTTAGGTGAGGATGAGGAATTGCAAGTTGAGAAGATTGATCAGATTTTCCGTGAATGTGCAACTCACGTTTAATTTCAATTCCCTGCTTATGAAAAGTGTTTGTCCTATAGGCCGGGGGCATGACTCCCTTTATTTCCGTCTTTCATACTTGAATGTCATATTCTCCACTCATGTCTATAATATAGTTCCACCTTCAGCCTCGCAAGGTACGTGATACACTGTATCTATCAACAACTCCAGGCTCAAGCCAGCTCGAGTGCTATACCCCGAACGGGCTCGTGACAAGCACTATGTGATTTTGCGTGTGCCGACGGTGGTAGTTCGATCCAGGCCTTGCGTGTTCCCCGAATTCGAAAACAATGCAGCGGAGAGGTTTTGAATAGTAGAATGATAGGGCACTGAGTCTTTGAATTGAGAATTTCTCTCGATGTGAAGACATCGTTATTGACAGCGCCTGCCGTGAACTGCGTGGCCTGGGCTTTGTGGATCCCGGCTCGGGCGGCCTATACATCGTGTGTAAAGCCTGGCCTGGTCTACAGCCCCTGTAGGCTTTGCATGGGCCGTGACATGCGAACTTGCGCTTCTCTATCACGTTTTTCACGATAACGCCCGATCGTTCCGACAACTGGGCTTCGTCCTTATCCGCACTGAGCTACGCATCTAACCTCCCATCCGCGAAACTAGGTTGAAGGAATGTGAAAATTGGAGAACTTGGCATGTCCGCCGGACCAGTACTCGGGTGTAGCTTCAGGGGTTCCGTTGATGCTGGTATCCGGCATGGAAGAGTTTGTTCCTTTGTTCTGGCTCAGAGGTGGGGTTACATGGTCTAGCCGTTTGTATGGTATATACCTCCTGGTAAAAGCCCTTCCAGGCGCCATGCAGCAGTGTGTCTCGAGTTATAGGGGGCCCGGAATCTTCGGTATATATGCTTTGTCATTTACGAACTATAAATTTGATATCGAGTGATTATTCGTGACTTGAAATATCGAGGGCACATCTGGTGGTCTTGGTTTTTTTTCGGACCTGGAGAACCACGGGGTATGGGTTGCTGGTGGTGACTGGAGTGATCCCAAGCTGCTGTAATCCTGCGTTTCCAATTCCAAAGAAGTGTGTTTGGCTATCGGAAGGAGAACCCGAAAAAACGTTACCAAAGATTGAAAAAAAAAATATTGAGAGGACATTGACACCGGGGTTTAGGTGTCTATTCTTATTTTAATTCATTCCTATTATTAAATTTTGTAATGGCGCCAGTGTTGCTGTAATGTCTCTAGACCATTTGGGAGTAAAAATTCGGGAAACCTTCATTTTGACCTCGTTATTGCAACTTGATTACACA
This sequence comes from Tuber umbilicatum, assembly GCA_003313605.1. Classification (NCBI taxonomy): domain Eukaryota; kingdom Fungi; phylum Ascomycota; class Pezizomycetes; order Pezizales; family Tuberaceae; genus Tuber; species Tuber umbilicatum. Next base: position 5,605 of record QLOI01003865.1, on the reverse strand, counting down.
GTTTTGGTGTCAACTGGACATGCCACTCTGAAGCGCAATAGAGTTTCCCTGAAAACCTCTATAATCGGGTCGGAATGAAGGTTTTGGGTAGTAGCTCGATGTGCTATAAGTTGAGGAGAATCCCAGAAATGATAAAATAACCCAGAAAAAGGCACCTCTTTCGATAGTAACCCAATCCAAATGACTCTTTGCATTTGATATCACAATTGCCCTAAAGGGCGCAACACTATTCAAAAATCTTGAATACCAGTATCACCGGTCGTAGACCCCTCCACTGACGGACTCTCAGCATCAAAGTAAGCATCCTGGGCATCCCGCTCTATCTGCCTATAATCATCGTACTCCTCATTCCCGTCGATAGCTGTATAATCCGCCTCTTCATCTCTCCCCTCCAGAAACCGTAGTGTCATGGTCTCCCGCCACACCTGTTCAGCTTCCTCTTTCGACGATACCGTCTGCCCCTGATTTGTCTCCGCCCGCGACTCTAGTGTTTCCTGGGGATTTTCGCGGAGTGCCTCAACTTTAGCCTCTGAGCGGGTTATGTCGGCTTCGAGTATACCAGACCAGCCCTTACTCCGGCCTTCCGCTTCCCGCTCGGATGGGGTTTGGTAGTGGCGGATTAGCCTATCGTACAGTAGCGGGTCGGCAAGCTCTAGATCCGGGGATGAAAAGTATGTTGATGAATTCTTGGAGATGTAATTTAGGCTTTAACTTGGACACAGTCGGAGGTAAGCTTCGTTTTCTCCTTCTTTGGCTCGTGGTAGGTATGCCATCGGAAGAATGGGGGAATGTTTCAAGGAGCTCCCTTGTTTAGGGTTGAAAAAGGCACGGTAGGTAGGCGGGTGGCTTGTTTACCGTCTATTTCTGATTGTAATTCGTTGTGCTCGATCTGGATTAGAATAAGGGTCTTCCCCTCGGGCGGCTTTTTCGAGGAAGTGGTTAGTATGGTCTCGAGCGTAGTTGGTAGGTGGTCGAGGGTTGACCTTGGTTGGTTGTTTGGTCGACGAACTCTGGTCCGCTTGCCAAGGCGGGAGAGTCGACTTCCATTTCATCGACAATTCTTCCAGGCATGAATTAGGGGGAGAGGAGGAAGTTGGGATCAGGTAGCGTCTAGAAGCGTTGTAGAAGTGAAAAAAGAGAAGGTGAGTATGGTAGATACTGTGGTCTAACGTTGATGAAGTTCGAGGTCTCTGATCTACCCTGGCAACCGCTTGGCCCACTCTTTGAGCCAAGGCGCCAAGTGGCACCCTTACCTTCCTTCAAGGGGAGCTCTAGGCGCTTCAGAATTCTACTCGGGTTTTGTGCTGAAATTGATCCTACCCCCCCCTTTGCTAATTATAAGGTAAATTTTCCGGCCCTTCGGGAAGGTGTTCTACGGCCATATCCAACATTCTCACGGCAACACTTCTCTCTGTCGCGCGCTGTTTCTCGGTCTCTACAGTAGTTCTTTTACGCATCGGCACGCTGGCCTTGTGGTTGTTTCTGGAGGACCCTTTGATAAATACAGCTTCTGACATCATCGGACCTCGGAGCTCAGGAGCTAAAGAGGCATTTTGAATCTCAGTAGCTTTTCGCCTTCTATTGGCCATCGAGCGAATTCCCAATGGCGACAGCTACGCCTTCCAAACCGTCCGCAAAAGATATGCGAGCGATGGCAAAACGAGCGCAAGCCAAACGAAATTCATCTACTTTCCCCATCACTTTGAGTTTTTCGAAACTACTTGCCGTGTTTAAGGCTGTTGTACTTCTATCAACTGCCTCTATCATGTCTTATGCATCTCAAATAGCATTAGCGCCTGTTTACGGCGGAATCCCGACATCACTTTATCACTCAAAGATATCGGCTTTTGTGTTTGCGGCAGCGTGGGTTGCGAAGTACCTTCCATTTAAGATTCCGTTCAGAGCAAGGAATTTATTGCCTGTTCTGTCCCTTTATGTACCTGCGATTCAACGGACCCTTGCTAGATACTCTGACGGCTGGGGTCCTCTCTGGGGCCCCATAATCACCGAGGGCGTGACGTTTTACCCTCTGCTCTTCTTGACAGTTTACTCCGCAGCTCATCTGGTCCATTTTGGAAACTTTGCCACAGATGGAATCGTGGCAAGCGCGTTTGCCGGATACTTCTGGAACATGCAGTCATCGGTTCCGAAGCACCTCGTGAACCGCATCGGATCGTCATGGATTCTCACCCGCTGCGGGCTCCCTAACCTGGCTGGTGGGATTTATGCGTTAATGTCGCCTTCCCTCCTGCTTCTCACAGCTATTCCTGCAATGTTGCATACAAACATTTACAATAGCATGTGTACCTCTACCGTTGGACTCAATGAAACATTGACAGCCTCAAATTATACTCTTCTGGCTCGTCAGGAATCGAATACGGGTTATATTTCTGTACTTCAAAATAACCATCAAAATTTCAAAGTATTGCGCTGCGATCATTCCTTATTGGGTGGAGTGTGGGAGACGCCCTCTCCGGGGTTCGAGTACGCGGACCAGGGCGTTAAGGAGCCAATTTATGCTATATTTGTGATGTTGGAAGCAGTCCGGCTGATTGACCCACCTCCGAAGAATCCCAACCCAAAGGCTCTAGCTATGTATATCCTCATAATCCTAAGGTTACCCTATATGTACGCGATGGGACTGACCACCGTTGTTTGCTTATAGCGGTTTAGGTATTGGCACTGCTGTGAACGGGTTAGTCACTCATGGAGTGGAAACCGATGTTGTTGAGCTGGACCCCATTGTTCATCAATATGCGATGGAGTTCTTTCAACTCAAAGAGAATCACACAGCATACATTGAAGATGCTATCACCTTTGTTAAGAGGGAAAACAGCAACAAGAGCAAGGACAGGAAGAAGTATGAATATATCCTGCATGACGTTTTTACCGGAGGAGCTGTCCCGGCGAGCCTGTTCACCCTCGAATTCTTTGTTGGATTAAGAGACCTTCTCTCCGAGGACGGCGTCATTGCAATTGTAAGCCTTGCCCCTTGAACCCCCTAATCCTTCGGTTGCTTTGAACGGCAACTTGAAGAGTTGTGACGTCTTGGTCCCTTGAATACTAGCAATAATTTCTTGATGGGACCAGGGTTCGGAGTAACTGTGTTGGTACTATCGGAGTTATTAATCACGTGATTTAGAATTGGGCTGGCGATTTGAAGTTGAAGGCGGCAAAATCAATCATTGAAACTGTGCGAACGGTATTCGATGGATGCAGGGTTTTCAGGGAGGATATGCCTGGAAAGGACATCGACGAAGCCACCGTTGACTATACTAACATGGTGAGTTTTATTTACAACCCTGACGACCCTGATTACCTCGATGCTCTACACCCCGCCTCTTTAAGCGGCTTATAAGCGCCTACGTCAAGCATTGATCTGTTTTCTCCCCTTTCTGTCTTTTTCTCGGGTTCCTCAGGTCGAGGTAACAACACATATACCACGTTGGGTACCGTATTTTATATCCCAAGCGCGTTTCTTTTTCCGTTTGCTCAACAAGATTCCCGGATTCTGGGTTGTGCTACGGGATCTTTGAACCCTGTCCAAGATATTCTGTTCGCTTTTTTCTTGGGTCCATCTTGTTTCCCAGTTCTGTTTATCTCCTTGTCTCCCACGACTTTGGGACACATTTCTTGTTACCCGGGTCAGGTCAGGCCGGACCCTGCTTCTCGGTTACTTGGCCTAAGGCGAACTCGCGCGGAAACTGAGGGGCGAGCCCTGATAGGCAGATAGTTGGGACCCTGTCCCTTTCGAACCCTGGACATTGTTGCAGTCAGTAACAAATCCGTCTAAAGGGTGCAGGAGGGGGGGGGTTTCTTTTTTCTCCACTTTTCTCCATGCCGTTCTTTCCGGAGAGCTGAGCATGTCTGACCGTATCTCTGTTCCTTTTTTCTTTTTTTGTCTTTTCTCTACACCCTCCTTTTTCTCCTGGAAAAGCTTGGTTACTCCATTCCTGGCTCTGCTAACTGTCACCAATCATTTGGGATTTTAGGTTATCTTTTGCACCCGTTCTTCGGACCCCTACACGTTCCGTGCACCGGCTGATGCCGACTTTTTGGGGTCGCTTGCGAGGAGGCACTTCCTCTTCCCCAAATTCGAAATAAATCTCAATCAGTATTTTGGGGCGTCGGGTGAATTTACTCTTCTTAGCGAGTCCAACATCGATGCGCTTATTGGTTGGCAAGAAACGAGCGCTCTAGGACACTGGAAGGTCATCCGGACGGTCCTGCCTCCAGCGGTTTGGGAGAACTATTAGGAAGACGCGACCACGTGCTTCGTTTGCTTCACACCAAAAACCTGCTGTAGTGGTTTTTATTTTTATTTTGCATCTTTGTTTTTTTCCGCACCCTTTTTTATTTTATTTTTATTTTTTTTACACTCTCTGATACCGGTACCATCTGTTTCTCGGGGACCGGAATCATCTTGGCAAGCTTGGAGCAAAAGCTTATTATCTCGCAGGGGGTGGTGAGGCGTGCAATTAGACGGCTTGGGAGAAGCAAAATGCTGTGTCCAAAAAAAAAAAAAAAAAAAAATTTACTGGGCCATTTGGGGGCGACAGGTTCGGTGTGAGAGACACCGCCGTTCAGAAGAGTTCGTTTGATGTTTATCGATGACTACTGGATGAATCCATGATCCAGTAACCGACACGATGCACTGCATGTCCCGGCCAGTACTCGAGCACTCGTACAAGGCAGTATCTCCCTCGGCGCGACTGTGTCATTTTGGGAACCCAAGGACAGGGATATCAAACATATGTTGTCTAACATGTTTTTTTTATTCCACTTTATCTTCCCCAGAACAACCTACCGGTAATGGAATACAAGAACCAAGGAATCAACTTGCAGGCTCTCTTTCCCAAGTACCGGTCCTTCTTGTCTTGGACCTTTGTACGGTACTGTGGGACCGTATGGCACGGCTGTAAATTATTAATGAATCCTAGGACATCAATACGCACCATCTTCAATCGGGGTTCCTGGGAGTGTTTGACTTGCCTTGTACTCGTACTGCGAATGGCATATAGGTAGCACAGTGGGTATAGAATACCCAACACAGGGATCAAAAAATTGTATGGCAAATCACCTGTACGCACCTAACCGTCCATACCAGATTCAGACATAAATGTTCAGTCACTTCATACCTGATACCGTATCATACAAGTACTTTTACTGCTGAAATGTCTAGTAAGGGTTACATTTATTGGTCACCAAAAAAAAAAA
>QLOI01003861.1:0-23257 GCA_003313605.1 Tuber umbilicatum | reverse complement strand
AGCGCCTGTATATGCCAATGGCTTAAGTGTCTCATCACGGGAGTCCGTAGACCAAGCTATCGTTTCGAAGACAGTAGAAGACTATAGACTTGTCAAACGTAATGGTTGTCTACAAGACTTGCATAGACGAATACGAATGGGACAGTGAGTTCGATATTAGACTAGCTTAGCAGTAACCTGTTAGTTCGCCACTAACAGGACAGCGATATGAAGAGTTTTCTCCTGCAGTTGATTGCATGTATCAGGATACTGCATGAACACTTCACGTCGGATAATGAACTAGCATAGCCAGCAAACATTCGGTGTAATGTTAGCCCGAGGCCCAGAGGAGATGGGCGTGCTCGCGATGGTGGTGAGCTTAGGAGTGATGGAGAGGAGCTGGCAATATAATTCTACTTAAGTATATGCGAGACCTCTTCTCCTAAGACGCTCAACTATCCTCTGGAGAACTTATTGAGTAAAGCTACGGCTTAACGATATTAAGTTTCACCATTAAGGTTTTCACTCTTACATATTTGTTCTTCACTTTGCGTACGAAGAAGGCTTCGGTACGGCCACATCCTTGGGATCCATCTTCCCACAGGGAGCCCCCGTTACATTTACCCCTTGCGAAAGGGTTCTCTCTCATCCTGCTTTTACAACCTCTGGTCCTGTCTAGGGGGTATCTCCAATCCTCCCGTGAGGTACACAGTATTACGATCTGGTGCATAGGGCTGATGGATTACCGTGTTCTATCCTTCCGGCACTTGTTCTCCACTCTCATTACATTAGGCTATATATGTCATAAAATTCATATGTCGGTACTGCGGAATCAATTCAAAGAAGACTTTACCAATGAGAAGCAAGTCTAATGCATTGTCACGAGAGCATCCGGCCTACGCCGGTGAGAATGAAAAGCGGCTGAACGAAGTGTGCCTCGCTATTCCCAATATTGGTCTCCGTCACCCCTACTGACTCTCTCTTGTATGATTTCTCCTGACTTTGTTTTTACTCCCTCGTTGGCCTTTATCGGAGAGCTTTCAGTTTGCCAAACAGGTGGCCAACTACCGTCATTTATTCTCCGGGGTTGATGTGTCAGGGGTCCTGACCACCGGTGGGTGGGAAAGAGTGTCCACGCGTCGTTTCTTCAATTCCTATAGCTATGTGTGCCTATTGAGTTCCTGACATATAGAATACCAGATCGCCGTCGCCGTTGGTATCAAATTTCCTTAATCCTCCATTTCATGATCCGTGAGATTTTCCCAAACTCATGTCGGCCTCGCTACTCTCGTGACTTGTGCCTGAGGAGGCGGTGGTTGATTTCACTTTTCTAGGTTTATTCCGGGACGACTTTTATTCCTTTTGTTGTAGTTGTGGTCCACTTCCGGGTACCTTCCAACAAGCCTGTTCAATGGCCATTACTTGTGCATTTTTTCGACAAGTTTTACATTTATGGTTGGTGAAGCCACATCCTGTACACAGCACGTTTTTCCTTATTTGTTCGATGAGGTTTTGGGTGATGCCTTTGTGCATTTTTTCCCATTCAGTGGGGGTTCCTGACTTCTCAGCCTTATTTGACGTTGAGGTTCTACCTTCACTTTTAGCAACCTTGGTAGCTGCTCGTTCAGTGTTGGTATACTGTGTGCATTTTTTGGTCGCTTTGCCTGCTGAATTTTTGAAGTCGCAGGTCTTATGTGTTAGGCTTATGCAATTCGAACACCTCCCGCTAGCCCCGATGTAGGGCCCAGACGTCGCCTGAAGTACAGTGTGAAGTTAATAGTTACCACCCAAAATTGGGAAATTGGCAGCTTCCCCGTAACACCAAATACGTCCTCGCCGTCCGTCCGACTGGAAGCTGTTCGCAGGATATATAAGAGAGCTAGTGTGCACTGCTCATACAGCTGGAATCAAGTATATGATACAAATGATATCTGCGTAAGCAGAAAAGACTACCAAATCAGAAAACAATAATCCTTCATGTTGACCGACTACAAATAGTTATAGGTCTGCAAAAAAGGGACGGGAGTTAAGGAGATGTAGCTACAAGCCTATTCTCGCTAGGCAAATCAAAGAAGGGATGGAGTAATAAGCCTACCAACTCTATATAATGATAATGCAGTCATGCCTCTGCATTGTCAGGGTTTTCTAATATTGAGAGTGATCACCTCAGTGACAGAGGAACGACTGGTATGTTCGCATTTAGGTGGCATACCCGGACTAACTTCATATAGCAAACGCATCATTTACTTCCAACGGACGGAGTCTCATACCCTGAGGAAGACGAAGTAAAATAAGCCCAATCACAGGAAGCGAGGAATCATTCTGGGTCTACCAGTCTTCGCAATTAATATTGATAAGACGAAAAACTAGTAGTCATTGCGGAGGTACTTAGTATAGGTATTAGATGTACCGGTGACAGAAACTCCTGCGTGATATAAATAATAGAGTTCCTCCCCAGCTATTAGACAGACCGCAATGGAGAAGAGATCTTATTAATATACTGAGTTATTATCTACACTTCATACTCTTAGTAGTTTTAGCTAAACGAGTATTTGCGATTAAATTACGATGACTTCCTGCCACTACTCCGTTATGGAATACTTAAAAAATGCTTAACCTTACTCCCCTGAGCTATGTATTGGTTAGCCGTAAGACTATGTTGATAATCTCTCTGACGCTGAGGCACGATCGACATAAATGATGTCAAATGACCTTGACAATACTTGCTATTATCCTTCATTACTAGTTGTTTTTCATCTTAGGGAACACACCGGCTACAGCGGACGTATCTGAATCCCTCCTCGCATACTTAACAACCCCTCGGGACGGAGCTGATTACGACAACTTTGAGCCAGACAAGCAGGGTAGCCTTGCCCTAGCTTGCTCTGTTAAACCTCCAGTAACCTGATACAAGGAAAGGAACCTCAAAACGGTGAGACAGCAAAGGACACATCGGGCCGTGCAGTTGCAGAAAGAACTTATCTGTAAACATCCTTGCAGTGAAATTGTTCTTAACTTTGACAACAAGGTTAATCCTAGACCACTGGGAAAAAGAGCGCCTCACTGGTGGTAACTGCGCGTCGTCGAGAAAATACGATATCTTTTACGTATCATACACTGAAAACAAAATTAAGGATAGAGGTATAAATTTTTCTAGGGTCAAAATCCTCCGCGATACAATTGTTATGGACAGTTGGACCACTAAACGATTCCTTTCTACCACGAAGTCGACGATTCAAAACCAAGCCCAGAAAGTTACTCCAGGATGTCATGAAGGATTATGGGAGAAGACGAAATCGTGGGGAAAACCTTCGATGATGATGGAGTTGACCAGATTTCGACTACAAGGTCGGAACCACTACCGGTTACGGGGAGTTACGATCCAAGCCAAAGCGGAACCTCAGTCGTACGGCCCGCTTCCAGGGTTGACAAATGACGATCACAGTCCAAGATGAGGGGATTCATACAACCAACAGCTAGGGGAATAACGAAACCATCGCTCAATTTCCTCAAATGATTTTCCACCGCACTCCAAGGACCTCAAACTACGCCCGACCAACTGCAAGTGAATTTCTAACCGAGCTTGACTCGGTAATAGGATGTATTGACCAGATGGCACAAGAAACCTAAGATGAGTAACACATTGCTTTCAATACTCTCTCAAACGCTCAACACCCTCTGGTCGCAGACTTGGAATATGTTCTGACATGAGTTAAAGACGGTGAGGAACTAGTCGATGAGGAAGTAGAAAATCTCCAGAAAAATCTAGAAATGGTTACCTCAGCACTTAGTAAAGCATGGGACTGGTCCGAGTTATGACTAATGGCCGAAGAAAATAGGATTCGCCAGCAACAGGAGCGACAACAAGAAGTGAGTCAGCAATTGCAAAGGAACATAGGAACAACTGTTGTACCATCCTTCGCTGGAGACCTCTGATTGGAAAAGGAAGTTAATATCTTAAAATCACACTGTGATGAATTGGTGAGGGAATTAGCTACACAAAAACAGGAAAACGAGGATGGAAGAGCACAAATGGCAAGAAACCTGTGTGACAACAAAGAATTTGAAGCCAAGAGGGATGCAGAAATCCTGGAATTGAAAAGACTGTTGGACAATTTGTCAGCACAGGTTAACCAACGACCATCAGGTGCTGACAGAGAAGAAAGTAATCCACCTCAGGGCCCTGTACCTAAGAATAGCCAAAACTCTACAGAAAATCAGAAAGGAAAGGGAAAGGCCTCAGAGTAACAAGAGGCAGAAGCAGCGCCTAGTCATAGTGGAAAATGACTGCCGCAAGGTCCAAGAGATAACCCAGGGCATCCAGGTGACGAAGATGATAAAGACGGACCTCATCAAGTAGTTCTTCAGACAGTGAAAGCTACAGGAACCTTGACGAAGACCAACGTAGATGGAAACGAAAACAACAACAAGCCAGGTGTGTAATAACGCCCAAGGAAGATCTGGCATGCGAGCGAATGCAACTACTTATAGAAGGAGTAAGCTATGGACTGGCCGCTGGTAGAAAAAAAGACAGCAAACCTGCTCAAATCTTCGCAGCAGAGCACTTCCAAATCTTGAAAATATGGCTACTCCAGTGCGAAGATTATTGCCAACAAAACCTAAAACATTGGAAAAAGCACATGCATAGAATACGATATGCCATCAGTTGGACGAAGGGTGAGAATCTCGCGCTCTTCACGAATTGGTATCGATGCGCTATGACTGGTGAACCAGGCCACCAGAAGGTCGATGGGCTCATTCACTGGCCACATTTTTGTTAAGAAATTAGAAACCTTTATACTAGTACCACAGAGGACCGAGAGGTACTACGAGATATGGATAAGGTTGAATAAGAAGGAAAGATTTCCACCCTCTTATTAAAGATGAAGTACCTCAAGATCAAAGTGCAATTAACCGGTATCATGTGGCGAAGAAATTGGCAGGAAAAGGTGCCACTACAAATACTGGAACGACTGTCCTGGAAAAAAGATGATCTCGATCAAGAATGGTTAGGTGCATTAAGGGAACATGGTGAACGTTATGAACAATGGAAACTGGATCAACGAGTCTCTACACGAGAAAGCGACGTCAAGACAACAAAAAGAAAGATCCATGATAAGAAATGGGGTGGAACCAAAACCATCAAAAAGGGTAAGTAGTACACCAAAGCAGAACGCGCAGCATAGAAGGCGACCGAACAAGAAGGTAGGACCTCAACCTTGAATAAGGCTGAAAAATCAGGAAACCCCATGGAATGGGAAAAGATGCACAAGCGCATTCCGCAAAACCTCATCGACGAAAGAAAGAAAAATATGAGATGTACACGATGTGTGTTGACGAACAATAAATGGAAAACTTGCCGTAAGGATGCCAAGTAACAGCAATCCAATGGCCTCCTAGGAAAGATACCCGCAACGAGGATCGGAGTACTCACCAACGTAATACGGGGCGCCCACTAGTGAATTTGTTTAATGGAAACCAACCACCCTCACAAAAAGGACAAGTCGTGCAGATCGAAAGGCCCACACGAGTTCGGGAAAACCTTTCAGATCATGAAATGTAGAACACGTGTAATTTCGCCACAATGGCGACTGCGATCGGGTAGTCTATACAACTGATGCTCCAATAGGCACGCAGTTCATCGGAATCCAAGAAATGATGCGAGGAACACCTCTCCCCCTCACAAGTGGTAAGGACCCACGACACATTAACCAGGGAAAATAAATGATTGTAGTCAGACACGTGTCCCGGAAACCAAAGGTCTCCAATAAGGACCAACTTGGAATTATAACGTAATTTGGAGAAATCAGACCACGAAGAGTTAGTAGGGGTGAGGGAGATGTCCCTTGGGAGTAACGAGGCATACCTTGCTCAAGAGCTATTATCGGATGCAATCAGGACAAGGCTCACGACTTGCTTTTCACGGACACAGTCTCCCTCGTATTGATTCGCCAGTACCAAGGTATGAATTCTATGATGGTTATGATCTCATGAAATGAGGCTTGAGAACAAGTGTAGGGTGGATAGAACATGGGAATCGGCCAGCCATATGAAGATGATGGTAATACTACATACCTATCTGGACGATCGTGGATACCCTCCAGACGGGACGTGCAGGTTGTAAAAGTAGGATGAGGGGGAACCCATCGGCAAAGGGTGAAGACCCCCGGTAGTAGGCTACCTGATGGCTAAATATTTATGGATGAAAATGGGCACGCAACCCAATTACTGCTCTCTCTCTTCTCCAGTGTTGGAGAAACGCCAAAGGACTAAGATAAGAACCCTATTAAGGAAAAGCTAATAGGAACAAGTTTGGCTGAGAAAGTCTAATCGACCGAAACTACGTGGACATTGTATCAAACATCCACAAATGTCTCAAAAACGCGAGGCCGACACGTTCGTCGAGGTCCGGAACAGGGCAAAGTTACCTCGACCCGGACGATACAATTGCCTAGAAGGTATCGCACAAACCAAGATGGAAGGAAAAATAATCCCAGTTCGGGTGTTATTAGATTCTATTTCTAACAGCTTCTTAATCAACGCTCGCCTCGTACGAGTATACAATACTTCCAACAGAACAAGGCAAAATCCGACATGAATCTCAGGATTCGATGGCTCGGCCACAGAAAGGGGCTGAAAACATCAAGTTGCCCAATGTTTTTAGAGATCGGGACAAACTACCCCGGATCGGAAATCTGCTGAGATAATCGCAAATGCAGGAAATTACGAGCTTCTTAATCCGTTTAGGTGGTGTAAGGAACAACACATGACAAATATTGAACACCCAGAGAATTGGAATTTTTCCAAAAAATAATGTCCAGACCAAGGAATCGATGAAGCATTGGGGGATATTATGTAGTAAGACAAGATGGTAGTTTTCAATCAAAATGCGCAAGTCATAATACGGATACAGTGTAGGGACAGACCAGTGGAGAACATCATACATACAATCCCCAAACAAGACCAGTATTATGTTCAACTATTCATGGAGGAAGTTGCAACGCAAATGCCCTCCAGGGGAAAATGGGATCACGCCATCAGAATTAAGGATGGGGAAGAACAGCCTTGGGGCCCAATTTACCCGTTGTCGGCAATGCAACTAAAGGAACTTAGAAAGTACTTGGATGTAATGCTACAACAAAGGACAATCCGACCAAGTCAATCACCTGCCAGCGCTCCTATTCCTTTGGTTCTAAAAGCAGATGGCAAACTACGACTAGTAGTTGATTACCAAGGTTTGAATTCAGTTACCATCGCGGGCAGATACACAATACCTATCATGAGTGAACTCAGAGACCGTGTGGAAGGATCCAAAATTGTCTCTAAGATAGACCTCAAAAAGGGGTACTACTTGGTGCGAATACACGAAGAAGACGAATGGAAAACAGCGTTCCAATGCAGTTACGGCCACTACCAGTACATGGTAATGCCTTTTGGATTACTTAACTCGCCAGCTATCTTCCAATCAATCATAGACGAAATACTTCTTGAATTTCTAGACGTAGGAGTTTTTATCTACTTAGAAGACATCCTGATATACTCGGAAAACGAGAAAGACCATATTCTGGTGGTTTAAAAGGTTCTGCAAAACCAAATGGAGAACCAGCTAGGAGTCAACCAAGAAAAATCCATATTTTACATCAAAGATGTTGAATATCTCGGTTACAATGTCAATACTGTAGCTGTGAAAATGAGCGAAAGGAAGGTTATGTCCATGAGAGAATGGAAGGCATCCACTTCAGTTAAGGAATTGTAAGTCTTCATCAGATTTGCTATTTTTTGCCAATGTTTGGTTCAAAACTTCTCCGTGATTTGCAATCCAATCACGGAAACCTTAAAAGGTGACCCAAAAAACTTTTATTGGAGCACTGAACAGAACACGGCCTTCGAAATTTTGACGGAAAAATTTGGTACCGCACCCATACTTTGTCATTTTCATCCTGGGCTAGGCACAGTAGTGGAAACGGATGCAAGCCAGTTTGCCCTCGGTTGTGTACAGTCACGATTTCAAGAGAAGAAACTCCATTCGGTGGCATTCCATTTATGAAAATTAAAGCCTACGCAACCAAACTACGAAATTCATGATCAGGAATTACTAGCGATAATGGAAGCGTTCAAGGAATGGAGACATTACCTTTTAGGCGCTGAAGAACCAGTTACAGTTTATACAGACCACCAAAATCTACAACATTTCCTCACGACAAAGAAATGGAATGGAAGGCAAATCCGTTGGGCACAAGCATTAGCAGAATATTATTTCAAAATCGTATTCCTACCAGGAACAAAAGGAGGAAAAGCTGATGCCTTAAGTAGACCGCCAGAGGACCTTCTAGAGGAGGGAGCTAGGCTTAGCGAACAGTCTATTTTAAAGCTGGAACATTTTCAAATCTTTTTGACATCAGCAGAGAGCGACAAGATGAATGGATAGAGATAGAAAAAGAATTACCAAAGCTTTACAATATATGAATCCAGAAATTGAGCAAAGCGGCTGTAATACCAACTAAGCGATCGTGAATGGCGGCTTGTCAGGACCTCTACCCATTAAACGATACCCCACTTCTAGTAAAGGGACAGATGCTGATCGATACAGGCATAGCTGTCAGTCTACCACAAGGAACAAATGGTAGAATCGCGTCTCGCAGTGGACTAGCGAGTAAGAACGAAGTTGAGGCAGGAGCCAGAGCCATCGATGCAGATTACACAGTCGAACTCAAGGTACTATTGCGAAACCATAGCTGCAAGGACTATCAAATATACAAAGGCGACCGCATAGCACAGCTGATAGTTACTCAAATCAACAACTCCGAAATGATGGAGGGCAAGGAGTAAGACTGCACAGAGCGCGCGGGCGAAGCGTTCGTAAGCACTGATTTCATTCCAACATGAATGCTATCAACAGAAATGGCTATGACTACAAAAGGTATACTGCAAGTGGATGTAGAAATCAATAAATATTTCCACAAATCAGGCAAAGTACACAATCCCCAGTCAAGACCAGAAATAGTCTTGATGTCCAACTCTACTCTAGCACTGATAGAAATGAAGGTGTTTGCTACCGAATTTCTTGACCAAGTTCTAGTTGCTGCGGAGCAAGACAAAGAATGGAAAAAACAAAAAGGGGAGTTGGCAGCCTTGGAACGAGACAGGGGGACGTTACCAAAACAATGGAAAACAATCCTAGGGTTTCTATAATACAAAAAACGGCTCTACTTACCCAACAACGAAGAGCTGTGAACAGTAGTCGCGAAAGGATGCCTTGATTCTAAGATGGCCGGACACTTCAGACCAGAAAATATCTTAGAAATAATCTCGCGAGATTTTTGCGTGCCAGGTTTGGCAAACTGCATAATTGACTACGTACAATCATGTGCAGAATGCCGATAACATAAATATCCATGAAACGCCAGGTACGGGTTGTTACAACCTCTACAAGTCCTTTACACGGCTTGGACGATAATATCTACCGATTTTATAACACATCTACCGGAGTCACAAGCACACACCCAAATCATGGTTGTAGTAGACCGATTCACCAAAATGGCCCGTCTCCTCAGACTACGCGAAAACACAACGGCCAAGGATTTAGCCAAATCCTTCCTGCAGCAAGTATGGAAACTACATGGATTGCCAACCAAGATAGTATCGGATATGGACGCAAAGATTTCCGTAAAATTCTAGGAATCATTTTGTAAGCCGTGGGGAATAAAGTGAAAATTGTAAACCACGTACCATCCATTAGCTGACGGACAAACCGATAGGATCAACCAAGTGCTGGAATGATACCTACAAAGATTTTTCAAATACGATCAGGATGATTGCTACTAACTGCTCCTGTTAGCGGAACATGCATACCAAAGCTCGGCCACTAACACACACAAAATGTCACCATTCTTCGCAAACTATCGTTTCTACCCACAGACAGAATGGATGAAGGAAAGGGAAGCTCAAAATCCAGGAGCGACGATATACGCACATGGAATGAAAATGATACACCAAAAAGCAGCAAAAACCTGGAAACGTACCTGAGAGGCCGTGAGGAAATATTGTGATAAAAAGGCGACGGAACAACCAGATATCAAAATTGGCGATTAGGTGATGTTACACAAGAAGTCATCTGCTCCAAACGCTCATCTAAAAAGTCCAGTCCTATGCTTTAGGGGCCATTCGGAATCCTGGAGGAAAGAGGCCGTTCATCCTTCAGACTAAATATTTCCGACCATTGACATATTCATCCATTATTCCATGTATTATTACAAAAACCTTGCCGAGCGTCAATTCTTGCAGGACAAGTGCAACCCCAACGAGCCTCTGAGGAAATCGTGGAAGACTTGGAATGGAAGGTACAAAAAATAGTCAAGAGTGAAATAATCTCATATACTAGGAGAGTCGCAGACGCAACGTTCAGATGCGCGAATTACTGTGTTTTGTGAAATAGAAAGGTTGTTCGGAGGATAGGAAGACCTGGGAACCAGCAGAAAGCATGGAACATGCTCAGGAGTTGGTGGAGAGTTTTCATTGGGAAAACCCAGAAATGCCTAGTAGGGCAGAGGTAGAATAGTACGAAAGGTTTTCCTTCGCTGGCCAAGCAAACTCGCGAGGTTTTTTACCCTACGGGACTGGGTTCTGGACTGAATAAAGGAAATTAAAGAATGGAAGACTCATAAAGAGCTTTGGAGGAGTGAGCTCGTGTTGGGCATATGCGATTCAAATCCCCCCCCTATGGCCCTGATGCAGGGGCCGGACGTCGCCTGCAGTACAGTATGAAGTTGCTAGTTAGCAGCAAAAATCGGATATTGGCAGATTCTCCGTAATACCATAGAAGTCGTCACCGTCCCTCTGACTGGACGTTGTTCGCAGGACATATGAGAGAGGTAGTGTGCACTGCTCATACAGCTCGAATCCAGTATATGATACGAATGATATCTGCGTGAGCTGAAAGGACTACCAAATCAGAAAACAATAATGCTTCACGTTGACCGACTACAAATAGTCAGGGGTCTGCAAAAAACGGACGGGAGTTAAGCAGATGTAGCTGCAAGCCCATTGTCGCTATTCAAATCAAAGAAGCAATGAAGCACTAAGCCTACCAACTCTAGTTAATATTGATGCAGTCCTGCCTCTGTCTTGTCACCGTTTTCTGATATTGGGACTGATCAACTCAATGACAGAGGAACGACTAGTATGTTCGCATTTGAGCGGCTTACTCAGACTAAGTTCATTTGACAAAAGCATCGTTTACTTCCTACAGGCGGAGTCTCTCACACCTTCAGGAAGATGAAGTAAAATAACTCCAAGAACCGGAAGCGGGAAATTATTCAGAGTCTACCACTGTTCGCATTTAAGACTGATTAGAGGAAAGACTAGTAGTTCTTGCGTTGGTACTTAGTTAGTATATGTATCAGATGTACCGGCCGCGGAAACTCACGTGGGATATAAATATAAGAATTCCATCACTGCTATTCGACAGACAGCAACGGAGAAGAGATCTTATCAATATAACAAGTTCTTATCCACACTTCACACTCTTAGTAGTTTTAGTGAAACGAGTATTCGCAATTAAATTACGACGCCTTCATGACACTACTCTGTTATGGAACACTTAAAAAACGCTTAACCTTACCCTACTGAGCTCTGAGTTGGTTACCCGTAACATTCTGTTTGGTTGACTTGATTTGGCTTGACTGTCCTCCGTAGGAAACTTGTTGATCAACTTTCCAATACTCATAACATTTACCTCATTTTCTTAATGCGGCCAACCATTCTATGTCAAGGTTGTATTTTTCTGAGGATAGCCTTTCCAGTATTGGTAGTGGTACTTTGTCCTCCAACCTTTTCGCCATGCAATATCAGTTAATTGCAACTTGATAACAAGGTTTTTCCATTTTTAATATGAGGTTGGAAATTTCCACTTCATATTTAATCATGTCCATATCCCATAGTGGCTCGTGATGTCCTGCTGTACTGACATATGGATTAGTTATTGCTTGACAGAAACGTTGCCCCTAAATAAGTCTTTCTATCTTCTTGTGTCCTAGTTCTCCAGTCATGGCGCAGTGATAAAAATTCATGAAGTGAGCCAGATTTTCCCCTTTTGTGTTACTTATTGCGTATAATATTCTACGCATATTTTTTTCCCAATGTTATAGGTTTTGTCAGGATCAATTTTTCGCATTGGAGTAACAATGTCTTCACATTTTGGTAGCTCTTTGCCTCCAATATCTGCGGTGGCGTCGTATCCATTCTTTTAACACAGACCAAGCTTTTATGTACAGCATCTATTAGTAATTGCATTGGCTTAAAATCCAAATCTTGTTCAGGAGTGAATCTACTCATAAGTTCTTGCCACTGTTGTTCCCATTTTCATCGATCCTGAGTAGGGTCATCAGAGCTTTCATTGTCTAAAGAACAACTTGCTGAGCTATTGTCATAATCATCATCGTCATCAGAGTGCCCAGGGATATCCCTTGGTCCTTCCAGTGGTCCGTTACTGCCGCTACTAGGCCGAGCTGCCATTTCTTGTTGTTACAGGTAACCAACTAGCAGCTCAGTAGAGTAAGGTTAAGCGTTCTAGTGTTCAATGATGGAGTAGTCTCAGGAAGGCGTCATGATTTTATCTCTAATACTCGTTTCGCTAAAACTACTAGGAGTATGAAGCGGAGGTAATAACTTGTTATATTGGTAAGATCTCTTATCTGTTGCTGCTGTTCTAATAGCAGGGGAGGAACTCTTATATTTATATCCCTCGTGAGTTTCCGTGGCCGGTACATCTAAAACCTATACTAACTAAGTACCTTCGCCACAACTAGTAGTCTTTCGTCTTATCAATCTTAAGTGCGAACACTCGTAAACCCTGAATAATTCCCCCCTTTTGGTCATTTGGTTTATTTTACTTCGTCTTCCTGAGAGTGTGCGAGACTCCGCCAGTCAGAAGTAAACGATGCCCTTGCCATATGAACATTAGTCTGAGTATGCCGCCCAAATGCAATCATACCAGTTGTTCCTCTGTCATTGAGATGATCAGTCTCAATTTCAGCCAACTGTGACAACACAGAGGCATGACTGCATTATATTTACGTGGAGTCGGTAGGCTTAGTGCTCCATCACTTCTTAGATTTGCCTAGTAAGAATAGGCTTGCAGCTATGTCTCCTTAACTCCCGTCCGTTTTGCAGACCTATGACTTAATTGTAGTCGGTCACCGTGAAGCGTTATTGTTTTCTGATTCAGTAGGCATTTCCGCTGACACAGATATCATTTGATAATATACTGGATTCCAGTTGTATGAGCAGTGCACACTACCCCTCTCATATATCCTGCGAACGGCTTCAGGTCGGACGGACGGCGACGACGTATACGGTGTTATGAGGATACTGCCAATTATGCAATTTTTGCTAGTAACTAGCAACTTCACACCCTACTGCAGGCGACGTCTGGGCCGTACATCGGGGCCAGAAGATGGTGTTGGAATTGCATATGGCTAACACTTTTCTCTCGCGGGCCTCTTCCTTTCCTCCCCTATTTTCTTGTAAATTTCGACTATCCTTAGGTGCAGACCTTTGAGGTGTATTTCTTTTTCCTTCGTTGATATCTGGCGGCCTTCGGTTAACTTGGGCTGATAAGGCTTCTAGCCATTCTTTCAATTCACGGATCTCTGCATACTTTTTTTTTTTTTTTTTTCCCTCAGTTTTTCATTTGATTAAAGTGGTACAAAGAAGGAACGTGCAGCTCGCACTATGAAACCTCAGAAACCTCCACCTAGGCCAGGCCCTCCCGAACTGTCAGAAAACCCTCTAGAGGTATAGAAACTAACCCCGGAAAGCCACCTCTCCCCAGTCACGAACCAATAAACCACTACAAGAACGCCCTGAAATCTAAAAGAAATGACCCGGCAGTGAACCCCTAAAACCCTACAATCGAAAAACAACCCCCCAGATCCAATCCTAGCTGCGTCCACGCCCTTGAACCAGAACTAGCCAGAACTAAGGGCCCCGGATGTACCGAAAAGAAGGTGCCAGGGGAAGGGGAGGGAGTAGTAGATCACTGCAGGCGGCAGAGGTGTGTGGCAGATCAAATCAGGGACCCCAGCCCTCTTAGCGAGCAAGATGAGCGGCAGTATGATGCCAGCGGGGTGTGAAAAGAGGCAGTAGGGTGCCAGCCGGTAGCAGTTGTTTGGGGTGCAAGCCAGGTGGAGGAGGATGGTTGTAGGGTACCAGCCAGAGGATCCTCAGGCCAGGCGGGCCGGCGAAGGGAGGGAGGAACCGTATACAAGTGACGGAACCAAGGTAGAGGAGGAGGGGAGGCAGTAGAGTGCCAGCCGATCCCGTAGAGGAGAGGAGAGGAGGAGTAGACCCAGGCGTGATCCAACTATCGAGAACTTGTTCCTGTCCTGCTAGGCGGTTCCCAAGGACCCTCACACATCAAGGATTATTACCTCTTCTCTCATGTAGTCACTTTATTCTCTGCGAGGAAGCGTCACTAAGTGGGAGGGATACCACCACCAGGATGTGTGAAGGGAAGGGAAGTGGCGAAATCGAACGTGGCCTGTTGGAAAAACCCCAAGAGGATTACCAGGTTTCCGCTTACCGCAAACTGTATTCCCAGCCGTCTGAAGAAACAAGAATGGGTATACCCGACCGTACAAATGTTAAGCGAGGAGCCAAACAAAAGCGGGGAAGTGAGGTAAAATAACATCCTGAGATGTTGAGATGTGGTAGGAGGAGCGGTCTTGAGGGTAGACCTCACGAGAAAGCAGTAAAGATGATGCCCGAAGGCAGGGAAGCGATAAAAGTGATGGCCAGCACCCCCCGGGGGGTGAATGCTGGACCCGAAAAGTGGTGATAGTTTCTCTGTTGTTGAGTCGTTCCCGATTAGGAAGTAAATTTCAATGACCGGAGTTGTAACGGAGACGGAGGATGGATCTCGGCATACTTTTTTTTTATTTCCCTCAGTTTTTCATTTGATTTAAGCAGTACAAAGAAGGAATGCGCAGCTCGCGCTATGAAACGTGAAAAACCCCCACCTAGGCCAGGCCCTCCCGCACTGTCAGAAAAGCCTCCAGGAGTATAAACACTAAACCCCGAAAGCCACCTCTCCCCAGTCACGAACCAATAAACCACCACAAGAACGCCCTGAAATCCTAAAGAAACAACCCGACATTGAACCCCTAAAACCCCACAAATGAAAAACAACCCCCCAGATCCAACCCTAGCTGCGTCCACACCCTTGAACCAGAACTAGCCAGAACCAAGGACTTCAGATATACCGAAAAGGAGGTGCCAGAGGAAGGCAAGAGAGCAGTAGACCAATGCAGGCGGCAAAGGTGTGTGGCAGGTCGAATCATGGACCCCTGCCCTCTTGGCAAGCAAGATGAGCGGCAGTATGATGCCAGCGGGGTGTGAAAAGAGGCAGTAGGGTGCCAGCCGGTAGCAGTTTCCTAGGGTGCAAGCCAGGTGGAGGAGGAAGGTAGTAGGGTACCAGCCAGAGGACCCCAAGGCCAGGCGGGCGGGCGAAGGGAGGGAGGAACCGTATAGAAGTGACGGAACCAAGGTGGAGGAGGAGTGGGGGCAGTAGGCTGCCAGCCGATCCAGTGGGAGAGAGGAGAGGAGGGGTAGACCCAGGCGTGAGCCAACTATCGGAAACGTGATCGTGGCCTGCTAGGCGGTTCCCAAGCACCCTCACACATCCAGGATTATTACCGCTTCTCCTATGTACTACCTTTATTCTCTGAGAGGAAGCCTCACGAAGTGGGAGAGATTCCACTACCAGGATGTGTGAAGGGAAGGGAAGTGGCGAAATCGACCGTGGTTTGTTGGGAAAACCCTGCGGGGATTCCCAGGTTTCCTCTTACCGCAAACTGTATTCCCAGCCGTCTAAAGAAACAAGAATGGGTATACCCGACCGTGCATATGTTAAGCGAGGAGCCCAACAAAAGTAGGGAAGTGAGGTTAAACAACGTCCTGAGATGTTGAGATGGGGTAGGAGGAGTGGTCTTGAGGGTAGACCGCAAGAGAAAACAGTAAAGATGATGCCCGAAGGCAGGGAAGTGATACAAGTGATGGCCAGCACCCCCCAAGGGTGAGGGTGCTGGACCCGAAAAGTGGTGATAGTTTCTCTGGTATTGAGTCATTCCCGATTAGGAAGTAAATTTCAATGACCAGAGTTGTAACAGAGACGGAGGATGGATCTCTGCATACTTGCATGCTTCGAATTGTCTGTTAACCCCCTGGTTTGTCGCTATTTGTGCCTCGATGTCCACCGTCACCTCCTTTTGTGCTGCTACTTCACTTACTAATTCATTCCGATGTGGCTGTAAGTGTTTACTTCTTGTTCCAACAAGAGGTCTCCAGGCAATGATTGTTCGCCGGGTGTTCCTATGTAAGTGTGTAATTTCTGACTAACTTCCTGTTGTCCCTCCAGTTGCTAGCGGATTTTTTCGGCTTCGGCCATTCGTCAAATTTCTGCTTGGTCCCATGCCTTACCCCATGCTGATGTAACAACCCTGCTGGATCTTACAGTAGACTTAATCTTATCCCATGCCAGAGCCTGGACGGGTTACGGTTAGGCTAGTCGAGTAACTCTATCAAAGAGTTACCATGTGGACTAAGCAAATGGTAATGCTTAGACTGCGAACTATGAAGGTATACCGGGTGGGTAGGGAAAGTCCACGCTGTGAGTTCAGAAGGTCTCCATGAGTTCCGGCAAGTCCCCCTACCTTAGGAAATATAGTTGCCCTACCTTTGCAAAGCGGTTACCCTACTTTTGGATATGAGTTACCCCCCCTTGAGCTAACAGGTTATGCAAAGTTTCTGGAAAAGTCATAGGAATGTTTGTTACACAAGATTATACAGAAGATTCGAATATAAGCTCAATCGGGTAATACATTGCTGAGCTATGGGCTGGAGGATATCTCCCCTTGAGTGAATGTTGGAAAATCTGAGTCCAATACCGCTCTCTGGTCCCGATGTACAGACTGTGTGTCATGGGCCAACTAAAGGGTAGTTGCTGGTTTACTAGTAAAGCCTGTGATCGAAGAGGGCGGCGTATTACCATATACGTGATTGCCGTCCTTCCGACCGGAATCTGTTCGCAGGATATATGAGGGGGCATGGGGCGATCGAATAGTTACATGAGAAGTCATTCTTGAGTGCATACACCACTGATCCTTATAAGCCTATGGTGGTACGTATGTAAGTTATACCTGAAGCCAGGGAGACCTCCAGTTAAGTGATAGACTTTCGACACCAGCATGTCACCGAAAGACTCTAAGATGTCAGAAGGTTGTTAGCGAGCTCTAGATCATAGTAGTCTTATCTTGACTGCGGTGCTTATCATCAGTGGCTGCGGGTAGCGCCCGTATAAGCCGATAGCTTAAGTACCTCATCATGGGAGTACGCAGACCAAACTATCGTGTTGAAGACAGTAGAAGATGATAGACTTGCAAAACGTGATGGTACCACTGAGTGGTTGTCTACGAGACTTGCATAGACGAATACGTATAGGACAGTGAGTTCAATATTAGACCAGATAATCAGTTACCGGTTAGTTCGCCACTCACTGGACAACAATGTAAAGTGTTTTCTCCTGTAGATGAATGCATGTATCAGGATACTGCATGAACACTTCATGTCGGATAATGAACTAGCAGAGCTGGCTGACATTCGCTTGCATGTTAACCCGCGGCACAGAGGAGATGGGCATGCTCGTGATGATGGTGAGGTTAGGAGTGATGGAGAGGAGCTGGCAATATATTTCTACATAAGTATATGCGAGACCTCTTCTCCTAAGATGTTCAACTATCCTCTCAAGAACTTATTTGAGTAAAGCTGCCGCTTAACAATATTATGTTTCACCGTTAAGGTTTTCTCTCTCACATATTTGTTCTTCATTTTGCGTACAAAGAATGCTATGGTATGACTGCATTCTTGGGATCCATCTTCCCACAGGGAGCCCCTGTTACAGCTGAGGTGATCATTCTAAGATTTTTTTAGACATTTTCTAGTTCTTCATCGCCTAGTTCTTCTCCTTTCGCTACTCTTATTCTAACCTCTTCAAGGTCTCTCATTAAACCTTGTTATGAGTTGGGCAGAGTGTGGAAAGCGATATGTTGTCGGTCAAGAGTTTCCTTGACTTTCCTGTCAATATGTCCTATTACAGAGTCAAGCTCCTTTAAGAACTCTCGCTCTGTTTGCCGTGCCTTTTGCCGCAGACGCAGGAACAGAGTTGAATATCTTTCAAGAAACCCTAGTGATTGGCTATTTTATCCCCATGGCGTTGGTTGTATTAATCCCCTCATCTTGGACTGTGATTGTCTTTTATCGACTCTTGAGGAGGGTCAGACCACCGGAGTCCCACTTCAGCTTGGACCATAGCTTCTAGGAACGAATTGTGGTTCTAATGGTGTGGTTGAGACTTGGTCAACTTTTTCGATGTCAATACCCTCTCCCATGGTCTCATCTTCTCCTGTTTACCTTAATACCAGGTCGGACTAGGTTTCTGAGTTTGAGTTTAAATTGTCAACCTCGCGGTAGAGTAGGAATCTTTCAGTTGTCCAACTGCCCTTGACTACAGTATCACGTGGGATTTTAACCGTGGAGAGGTCCATTCTGTAGTCCTTGATATTTTGACGTATCTGCTGTATGTGGTACAGTATTTTCTCCTTGATGTCGTGTTAACAACCATGAGGTTCTCTTTCGGCTAGTGGGGTTGGGGTAAGCTTGTCCTCAAAGCTTAGGACTATTCCACTGCAAGGGTGTCACCAGATATGTTTGTTCTGGTATTACTGGGTCCGAGGTGTCTATTGCCGTTGCTCAATTTTGGGTTTTTAGAACCTTCGTCTGGCCACTGGAGGTTCACTCGTGCAAGCATTAGTAATATTACCTCGCGTACCAAGTTTGAAATCGTCGTAATTGTTCTCATCCTTAGGGGTCGTCAAGTACCCAGGAAGTGGTTCAGGTTATCCCTGTGAAGCCACTGTGTTCTCTAGGATAAAGAACAAATAGTAACCAAGAATAGTAGCAAGTATTGTCATGATCATTTAACACCAGTCGCGTCGATCATGCCTGAGTGACAGAGAGACTATCAATATAGTGTTACAGGTAACCAACTCAAAGCTTGGTAGAGTATGGTTAAGCATGAAGGTATTCGATAACAGAGTATGTCAGGAACGCTTGGTCATTATCGCTGATACTCAGTTCGCTAAAACTACTAAGTGTAAGAATTGTAGATAAGAACTTGTTTTATTGATAAGAGCTTTTCTCTGTTGCTTCCTGTCTAATAGCTGGGGAGGAACTATTGTATTTATATCCTGCGTGAGTATCTGCGGCCAGTACATCTTACACCTATACTAACTAAGTACCTCCGTAACCGCAGTGCAATCCTTCGGCTTATCAACCTAACTGCGAACACTGGTAGACCCTGAATACTTTCCTCGCTTCTGATCATTTAACTATTATAACTTTGTCTTCTGGACGCTGTGCAAGACTCCGCCAGTCGAAAGCGATCGATGCCTTTGCCATATGAACTTAGTCTGAGTCATGCTGCCAAAATGTGAACAAACCTGTTATTCCTCTGTTAATGAGATAATTAGACTCAATATCAGACAATGGTGACGACACAGAGGCATAACTGCAGTATCTTCACGTAGAGTTGGTAGGCTAAGTGCTCCATCACTTCTTTGATTTGCCTAACGAAAATGTACTTGCAGCTACGTCTCCTCAACTCGCATCCATTCTCGCGGACCTATGACTATTCATAGTCAGTCTAGATGAAGCGCAATGTCTGAATTATGTTCTGTGTGTTTTTCAACTCATCCAGGTACTTTACGTATCATTCACTGGATTCCAGTTGTATAAGCTGTGCTTACTACCCCTCTCATATATCCTGGGAACAGCTTCCGGTCTGGCAGTGGGTGACGACATATGTATTGTTATGTGGAGGCTGCTAATTTCGCGATCTTTGCTGGTCACAACCAACCACGCACCGTGCTGCAGGCGATGTCCAGGCCCTACATCAGGGCCAGGGGAGGGTGTTTGAACTGTATATGCCTAACAACAAGCCATGAATAATAGTGTCTCCACAGAACTTGGAGAAAAGTGAGTTCAATACTTCTTTCTGGGACCCATTTTTGACCATTGCATCATGAGCCATAGTGGAAGTAGGTGCTCATTTTATAGATAAAATCTATGATTAGAGATGGTCACATAACACCATATAAGTCATCACTGTCCATCAGACCGGATGCTGTTAGCTGGATATAGGCGCGAGCATGAAGTGATTGAATGGTCACATGACGGGTTATTCTGAAGTGTATATGTTACTGATACTTATAATCCTACAGTGGTCTTTATGTAAGATATATTGGGGCCTAGGTAGCTTCCAGCTTTTGTGGCAAATCTTCAACCTCTGAATGCTTCAGAAAGCCTGTAACTATTAGAGTCGTTTAGAACTCTTTACTGCAGTGGTCTTGTCTAATGTCATATATTTGGAGGACATTAGCTGCGTATAGCACCTGTTGAAGTCAATAACATCAGGACCTCTTCACAGGAGTCAATGTACACGTTTATCATGTTAAAGACAATAGAAAATGATTAACTGGTATGGAGAATTGGTAGTAGCTAATTCCTCTACATGGCTTGCATAGATAAATACGCATGGGAAAGGGAGTTTGATAATCGACTAGATTATCTGAGGACTTATTAGTTCACTACTAGCATGTCTATAATCTGAAGAGATTTTTTCCTGCGGACTTATTTCAAATACTGATACAAAGACCTTGATATAAAGTTAACTAATAGTTGAGCAGAACCAATCTCCATTGGGGAGATGTTTGCCCAAATGAAAATGAGGAGCAGGTTTGCTCGTAAAGGTTAGGACTTGAGAGTGATCAACAGGAGCTAGTATTTTATCGTTCTACTTAAGTATATATGAGACCTCCTCTCCTAAGCTCAAAAACCAACCTTTTGGGAACTTATTAAGTTTAGCTGCAGCTTAATGATATTAAGTTTTACTACTATGTTTCTTACAAGTTTACCCTTACTTCTGCATTTGACCACCATTGGTATGGTTGCATCATTGAGATCTATCTTTCTACCAGGAGCCCCCATTACAAGAACACTGACTGCCAAGGGACTGCAGAAGGTACTTCAACAATAAGGGTTGTGGAGATCATGATTACAAGTTTAATGTTTGAGTCCTGATCATGATGGAAAGAAAAAACAAAACATGCCTTAATTGAGGGACATGTTATGCAAGAGCTATTGTAAAAGAGTCAGA
Organism: Tuber umbilicatum; assembly: GCA_003313605.1. Lineage (NCBI taxonomy): Eukaryota > Fungi > Ascomycota > Pezizomycetes > Pezizales > Tuberaceae > Tuber > Tuber umbilicatum. Next base: position 2,010 of record QLOI01003861.1, on the reverse strand, counting down.
TTTTGAAGTACAGATGTGTTGATCAGAGGAAGAGGTAGAATTAGCCTGCCATTTGGTACACTCCTTCCCCAAGTTTCATTATGGGTTCAATTTTATTGAGTATTATTGTAGGGCAGCAATGCAATATGACCATTGAAGATGTAGGTATAGTATCAAAGCCTCTATCAAAAATGATACCAAAATGTTTGAATTCAGTTTAATCAACCTTGATTTGGGAGCTCTGGGCACATACTTAAAGAATTATGATAGCTTACCATGACGGTAATTCTTATCAGACTCTATAGTTTACAGAAAAGATTACAAAAACATATTGGAGCCATGACGGAGTCCCATGCTCTCAAACTATTGAATGTAATTAATATGGTTATACTAGCTCTGATCTTACATTTTTTATGCTCCTTCATAGTCAATCACTAATGGCCTTGGCAAGACATTTGCACACCCAATGTTGCATTTTGCTGTGCCACTTGGTTGACACTTATCCTTTCTTGAATCCATTCTCTACAGGGAAAGACCGGGGTTGACTGGTATTGTGTAGGTTTTCTCGTGGCAAAAATCCTTCCCTAATCCAACCCTATCCCATCCTGGATTTTAGGACCCTGATGATGTTTTAAAACTCCACCTCCCCATTTGCAATGCAAAGTCGCAACCTAATACAAATCCACAAAATCTACATTTATTACAACAATCAGCCCTCTCCCGGCCACATCCTTCGTTCCAAACCGCCGAGCCAGCCAAGTTTATATGCATCGTGATTCCCCCCAGCTATGAAAAGATAGCGAAATTAGATGTACATATCCGACCATCGCCGGGAAAAGATTTAACGGAAGGAAAGACAACAGAAAAGAAAAAGAAAAAAAATCCCAACACCAAGCTCAAAAAACTAAGGAATCAGAATCAGAAACAAATTAGCAATGAAAAAAATTATCGAAAAACCAACAAAAAGAAACCCAAACCTCATGGTATGAACAGTATAAAACGCGAGTGATCCAGCTAAAAACTACAAGGTTACACAGTACGTAAAAGAAGGATGGGAAGAGCAGAAAATCTCCTTCCAGGGCCAGTCCCAGCCAGGCCTGCCAGCTCCTTTTGCGAATTCCGGCTTGCTTTTTTACCACAAGACTAGCAGGAATGTGCCACACGAAACAATATTGTTGCCTTGTGAGAGAATCATCCGGACGTCGAAACGGCCTACCCCAGTAGTTGACGACATCCCCATCGATACCCCCCGAATGTTGAAATCACCATCCGAGAAATCTCCACCGGCCCGCCAGTATCTGATAAAATCCCCAGCCCAGTGATGTTAAGAGTAAAAGTTACATTTGCTGCCCCCATGAATCCCCCTCCTTCTTAAGTGATCATTACACTGGTGCTCCGATCTGCCTTCTCAAAAGATCACGATGTCCACCGACAAGAACACCCTCCGGTTGTGAAATCCCGCTTCCGGCGTGGCGGCCCCAGCTCTTTCAGAATAACTAACCTTCCGCCATTCGCATCCACAAACGCTCTCAATCCACCGAGGCGTGTGACAACCATCTGAGTACACTTCACATCGCCAGGTTTACTATCGCCAAGTGGGTCTGAGTCTGTAAGATCTATTCCCATCACCCGCCGTAACCGCTTGGGTGTCGGCCTGGTTTCTTCGATGGTTATCTTGAGGGGATAGGGTAATGTCGATTCCCCACGCTTAATCTTTCCGGCTATAGGAATATCAGAATACTCGTAAGCACCATCTGTATCATCAACGGAATTGTTCAACTCTGTTGGTGTTGGAATGGCGAGAGGGGTGACCGGCGGCTCAAATTGGCCGCCATTGGCCGCATTGAAGGAATTTTGAGGTGAGGGTCCGCCAGGCAGCCCCGGTTGGTCGCCGGATGGTGACCCAGAAAGGGTCTCTCCACGCTCGTCGGAAAACCCACCATTACTGCCTCGTCCATCTCCCCGCCCATCTTCCCGCTCATCTTCCCACCCATCTCCCCACCCATCCCTCCACCCATCCCCCCACCCATC
>QLOI01003858.1:31803-43960 GCA_003313605.1 Tuber umbilicatum | reverse complement strand
CAATCTGTAGGCCTTAAAACAATCTGTAGGCCTTAAAACAATAGTAACCTATAACGGTTACAATACTCCTAGACTTGGAACTATTTCTGACTTGGTCTTTAGGGTAAGATTCACCTTGCCTCCTAGAGGTTGTCTTAGACTACCAATCAAAAGCTACTGATGCCCTTCAAGTTGCCATATTAAAGTAGACTGGATTATGCCAGCTCACTGGCACTGTGAATCCTTCCAGTCATTCCTTTATGTTAACGTAATGAGCTTTAATATCAAACATCAGGAATCAATGCATAGGCACAACAGAGTTGTCTTCAGGAGAGTTGGTAGACTTAGTGCTCCATTGCTTCTCTGATTTGCCAAGCGAGAATCTTTTTGCAACTACATTCCCTTAACTCTCGTCCAAGTAATGCATTCATTGCATATGTGCCATATAAGATAGGACAATTTCATTGCCACATATTTATTTCATCAACCGACCTATTTTATTCCTTTGACTCTCCTCAGATAGGCAACAGTTTGTTCAATTGAAATAAGACTATAGCCCTGAATGGGCTTATAGTTAGGTCAGGCAATAAGGTTGAACATATGACCCTATGCGCATTTGCCTAACCGGCATTTAAGTCAATCCAATCATATACTTATATAAATTCATAACAACATTTTACTTGAACAAGAGTTACGGGATGTAGCTGCAAGGAGATTCTTGTGAGGCAATCAGAGCAGTGATAGAGCACTAAGCCTACCGACTCTTGTGAAGAAAATGTAGTCATACGTATACATTGGCCACCCATGTTTGATATTGAAACTGATCATATCAAGGGAAAGAAACGACTGCAGGAATTTGCAATGAGGCAATATAATCCAGGCTAAGTTTATATGGCAAAGGCATCTGAGTTAGTAGCTTTCAACTAGTGGAGTTTAGGACATCCTCAGGGAGTCAAAGTTAATCTTAACCTGAAAACCACGTGGGGAATAAATTCAGAGTCTAGTGTTAAGATCTCTGTATATGTAACGTCTTGGTCTTTCCAGCTCGATTGCTTCCAACAGGTGTTTATCTCATAGTTAAGGATAATGTTCTTAAGTTGTTGCCTATGTTACTACTTGGATTACGGCTACTCCAGGTCAATATACTTAATCTTCTTGTGTGTCACAGACAGCGCCCTCCCCCCCGTAATTATATGAACCACACAGAACCCAATGTATATTATCCCACAATGTGCAGGCCCATGCGAATGATCAGGGAAATTCCTACAATGAACCAGACCCAGATCCTAGTAGTTACAAACACAATGCACTAAATGAGGTTGAGCCTGTGTCTGACGTGAATGAGCCGAATATTATCGCCACGTCTTTAGCGCCTAGCGAACCAACTCATTATCTAGGTACTCGTGAATTTATAGGCAAAGTGAAGGGATTTCATTATAAATACAGAAATCTGTATAATGACCGATGGGCACCATTTTCCAGCAAGCTCAGTTCCAAACTGACGTGTTGGTTCATAGAAGGCATGGTCTCTAAGAAACAGATTAATGAATACTTTGCAAGTGGCCTCCACAATTCAGCTGACGTTGGAAATCGCTCAATGTATACACTTGAGAAACACCTCCCAGAGCTGAATCTGTATGGTCTCTATCTACAATGGTTTAAGGGCCAAGTGGACGACTGCACAGGAATCTTACTTTTCTTCTACCGTAACATTCTAGACTGTATTCAATATTTTCTCTGTCAGATCGCATACAGAACTGATTTTGTTTGCGCCCCACAATGTGAATACAACCCCCATGGTGGCAGGGTATGTACCGAAATGCATACAGTGGACTGGTAGTAGGACGTTCAGGTAGAATGCCGAACGGCTTATTGACTCCTTTCTGACAAAAATACATGCAAAGTGATGATAGGAAACACTTCCGCATGGCGCGACAGTGGTTCCAATTATAGGAATGTCGAATCAGACGCAGCTACCCAACTTCTCCAGTGACAAGAAGGTGTGGCCAGTGTATGTTACCATTGAGAATCTCCCATTGTCCAAGCGTAATAGACCTGGGTCAAAGGCAGTGCTCCTTCTTGCCCTATTACCTGTTCCACCCAAACTCCCGCAGTGTTCTTCTGCAAACAATATCCATAGAGTAATCAATGCTCACATACTACAAGGCCTATTCAATCTCATCTTGGCTCCCTTACAAGACACAGGCCTCAAAGGGGTACCAATTGAGAGTGCCGATGGGAAACTTTGCCCATGTTCTCCTATCATGTTTACTTGGATTGTTAACCATATGGAAAACTTGGCATTACATGGCATAAAATTCAACGCATGTCCTGGATGCGAAATATTAGCGGATATGTTAAGATCTCGCACATAGAATGTATATCCCACTAGAGCTTACACGTAATATGAGCATCTGGAATAAGAAATTCAGGATCAGTCAGGAGAGCCCTACATCCACGACATCCAAACCATGTTCGACACTTTAAGTGTCAAGATCGGGCGTAACGTGTTTTAGGCCTTTAGCACGTATTAGCCCCTGATCTGTACAAGTTAGATTTACTGCATACTGTTTATCTTAGACTATTCAAGCACATGATGGATTGGGTTCCAGCATTTCTCAAGAAACATGCACGGCGGGAACCATTTGATGATTCCTGGAAGACCCTACCACGATATTAGGGATTCTTTGTCTCCAAGAAAGTCTCCCATGAGGTCACACAATGGCAAGGAAAGAAGATTAAAAACCTGGTACAAGGTCTTTTGGGAGTTCTCGTAGTGGCATTAAGACAGCCAGGCAGCACACAAGTGATACCTTTTAAACATGCTCTTACCTGTATCCGATCACTACTCGATTTTAGTATAATAGCCCTATACCAAACTCATACATGTGAAACCATAGGCTACATGGAACAATTTCTCAATCGGTTCCATCGGACAAATGATATCTTCCTAGAGTTTCAGGTATTTAAATGGACACTCGCGAAGGTTAACGACTAGTGGAGAGAACTACGACAACGGAGAACCGATGTGAACTAAACTCTTGCAGGAGTTAAGTGATGTCTTCTGCAAGCAAAGGATCGAGTGGAAGAGAATGACCAATGCATAGAATTGATCAATGTGGAATCTCATTTCAACTTTTCAAAGAAGTATCTACTGCGTCATGTTAGCCATCATATATACCTGTTTGGCAACATTCTGATGTATTCTACTGAGTTTGAGGAGCTTGCATACAAGAAGCAAATCAAGAACGGATAGAAACATTTGAATAAAAATGATGCCGGACCACAGATCTTACACAGCTATGGGCGACAACTTGCAATGCAAATCAGAATACTAAACCTGGATTCCGTTTCATGTCAAGAGGTCCAAATCCCAGGGGACATCTCTCTGATTTTGGACACACCGAGCATTAGATCTGAGCCGCAAATACGTCGGAGGCAACTGAAGGGACAACGTCATGAAGATGTGAACCTTCTCAATATTTCCAAGGTCCTAGACATCTCGAGGAAGACGTTATGTGCCGAATTGATTAGACATAGCCGCCAGAGCCAGGCCATGGAACAAGGCCTTCTGGAATACCCTGTGATAATCCAAGGGCTTCATGTCAAGCTGATGACGCACCTTGTAGTCCTGGTTCCAGCATTCCAAGAAAACAATGTTTATAACATACATCAGGCATAATCTACAGGCACCAGCCTCTTCTGGAACCAGGCGAGTCATAATGATTAGGTTTGGGTGCAGACTGGTTGTAAAGAAATGTAAGGTACACTCCAGGACCCGCTTCCAAGGAAGCGCGTAGCGCACTTAAAACTCTGTGACCAATGGGACCCTGGGAGAGTCCACCAACCTGCATGTTTTCAGATGCTCAATACTCTTAATTCTGTACGCCTATGCCAGTTCCATCATCTTGTCACGTTCCAGCTCTGGGCAGATGCCCGAAAGTTTACAATTGTTGACATTGGTACAATTCTCAGCCTTGCCCACTATATCCCTTAGGCTGATCAACGATGGCTTGTCAACAGTTCTATTGATTTAAGAACATTTGATCAGATTTACTGATAAACACCCGGATCACAGAAACTGGTAATACATGTGTATCTTTGGCAGGTTACCACACTGCTTGTAGAAAGCTTGGATCGAATGGCAAACTGCTAATGAGAAGCGCGTAAAGCAAACAATATTATTGTATAGCAAGTGAAACGTAGAAATAAAAGAGTTGTAATATTTGAAGGGTTTAACGATTAAGAGATTGTAAGATCCTGTAACAAAATGAGCACAGAAATACCACTTGGAAGGGACAGCCAATGCGTACTAGGACAAACATGCAACATGTGAGGGATGGATCGTGTGTGAAGAACTAAAGGATGAACAATTTCGACAGTCTCTGGTAATGTTATAGAGGCTAGGTAATGAGCATGAGATGTCGGAATACCGGAGAGCCGTGAGGCGGAGGTGGGAACATCCAGACAAGGGAGTAATGTGGGAGAGCTGGTCAAATGGGGTCTTGGCCTTGGGAGAGTGGTCAAGGCGAACCAGACTCAACATGGCAATAAACATGACACTCATCTCTTGCCCAGAAGGTAGAAGACCAGAGACAAGAGTCAGGATGTGAGAAAGACATAAGGTAGAGATCACGTTATCTGCAGTGGAAATTCAAATGAAGACTCGCTTAGAATGTTGTTTGGGCATCCTCGCATACAAGATGTCTAACATGATGCAAGGGTCATAGGGCAAGACTTACTGGATGCAAAATATTATGGCAATGCAAGCCCAGACGCTCAGAACACAATATTGCGTTACTATGCGCTGCTGGACACATAGGATGTCAGGGGACGTGTCAACACGACTCAGGATGCACAGGATGCACAGGACACAATAGCGATGCGAGGTGCATCTGGACATAAAGCCCACGCATCAGATGCGAAAATAATTTTTGCTGATGTCCCTAGTATACCTTACATACCTACTCTCATAGGCTTATAAGTATCAGTGGCATATGTACTCAAGAATCACCTTTCCTGTAACCAATTGATTACTCCATGCCCTCTCATATATTCTGCAAACAGCTTCTGGTTGAAGAGACGGCAATGATGTATACAGTGTTATACGATCATCTCCAATCATAGAGTTTGACTTGGAAACTTGCAACTAGTACCCTTTTGGCCCATGATGTAATTTTCGAATATCAAGACCAGAAGTTGGTGTTAGGCTTTATTTTTCCCAAGTTCCACCTGGAAACTTATTGCGAAGGCTTTTAACTTAACAACAAACTATCCAATTTGATCTATAATCAAATCTCTTATATAATTTCATTCAACGAACATTATGATAACTTTACCCCATCCTTCTCAAAACCTTTTACATGCAAGTTAGGGTAACTCAGCTCTAGAGGTAGGATAACCCTGTATCGTAGGTAGGTTAACTCTATACTCAAACGTAGGGTAACTTCCCTGCCTGGATATGGTAACTTCCGTGAGCTCCCGAACCTACAGTCACTTGGCAGAAGTGTTCGTGAAACGTGTCTCAGGTGACTAAGCTAGCACCGGCCTCGCCAAAATGACAGTTGGCAACAAAGAGGATCGTGAAGTCGACTGTGAAAGTTCCCCCTATTGTAACCGACCAAAGTCTTCTTTACACAAATCCTGAATTCCTTTGAGCAATATTTTTTTCCACTCCAATGGCTAGGTGATCTGCAAATCTCAAATATGCAGCAACAAACGTCCTCTACCCAAGACCTCCCAAAGAGAAATGAGCCTTGCAGAGAAGGATATGATAATCGCCTTTTTCTACTGCCTCCAGAATATTGCCTTGGTGGCTCAAATTATTAGCCAACTATGGACTTCAGTTAAAAGCTTTCTTGTCCAGGCATGTGAGTGCCAATTCCTAGAAAACCTTCTTCGCCCTGGCCGTACACCAATCTTGAGTACTCGGCAGCGTCGAACAATCATCCAGGCAGCCAAATCTAATCGCAAAATGACCAAGTCTGCCTTCAGGGATAAATATGCACCTGATGTTTCACTTGATACTGGTAATTCTCTTTACTACCCTGAGTGATATAACATGATTGTCTAATAATTTCTCTGCAGTAGACCGGGTACTCAGAGAAGCAAATGTTAAAAAATTGCTAGCCAAGACAAGACCTAAGCTGAAGCCTAACCATGTGGCAAAGGGGTTGAAGTGGGCTACAGCTCATAGGAACTGGACAGCTGAGGATTTTGAGAGAGTTATCTGGAGTGATGAGTGTACTGTGGAGAAATCCAAACATTCAAAGCAGCAATGGGTATTTAGAGAACTTGCAGAGAAGTGGATGGCTGATTGCATACACCCAAAAGAGAAGGATAAGGGAATATTGCTCATGGTTTGAGGGTCCTTTTAGGGTAGGAGAAAGGGTCCCTTAGTCCCAATTACTCAAAATATCAACAAGACCAGGTATGTTAGACTTTTAAGAAGATATCTTCTTCCTGTTATTCATCAAATGATTTCTTTTGGTATGCAAGATATCCTGTTTCAGCAAGACAATGCCTCTGTTCACAAGGCTTATAGTATAATGAATTGGCTGAAGAGAAACAATATTGAAGTTGGGGAACACCTCTCTTATTCCCCTGATTTAAATACTATTGAGCATGTATGGCTTGAGCTTAAAAAGCGATTACATCAGCAGTATCCAAGAATTGGAGATACCCCAGGAGGAAAGGAGGCTGTTAGGAGAAGGCTTGCACATGTATTACCCTTGGTTTGGGAGACAATTCCTGAGGAGTTTTTTGAGAAGTTGTGGAAATCCATGCCTGATAGGGTAGCTGTAGTATTGGAGGCAAGAGGAGGTTATACAAAGTATTAGCTAGTATTATTCATTATTTTATTACTCCAAAATATACATAGTTGGTCATTGAAAGGTAGTGGTTGAGGGTTGATTGTGCACTCGCACACACTCGCCTGCGCCGTTGACAACTCCACCGTTGACAACCCCACCATTAACCCCACCGGTCCCATGGCGTAACTGCAATTAAACATGTCTCAGATCACGAACACTTCTTCTGAGTGACTGTACTTAGTTAACTGTAAAACAGTATTCCCTACTAGACTGTTCTACCTTACTATGTCCAAAGTCAACTCTACTGGCTTGTAGTAACTAGTATTAACAATATTCACAGTCTGGTAGTCACCTTAGACTACCAACTTAGTCTACCTGAAAGCCTTCTGGTATCTGGTATGGGACTAGACCAAATTATACTGTAAGACTCTACTAAGATCATTACAATATCTCTTCTTACTTAAATCTATTATGTAGTCATTATTTCAAAAATAAGGAAGGTACCAGTTGCCATACTTGATTTTATAAACACTTGTGACAAAGGACTGTACCTATAATTTTCTATGTCCTAGAAATTCTATTTCATGATTGTAAAATAGAGAATATAGAAACAGCAGCTCCACATTTTTCTCGTAACTGACTTTCAATCTCATCTATGTAGAATGTTGGTTGTTCCTCCAAAACATTTTTAATATACTTTATTACTTAAATAAGTTTCTTTACTCAATACAGTATCATTATCTTTAATTCTTCCTTATCAATTTCCTTCTCACTTCCAGTAAGTCATGCAGGCAGAACGACAGTTCTATTGATCTTTACAGACTCTTGTACTCTGTAAATTGTTAATATACTCAGTCTAGCTTCTACTCCAATCTGCTCCATACGATCTCTCTTATTATATCTCATTAGGCAGAGTTATAGAATTTCTGGATTTGTTTGTCACAGCATTGAAGTTATGTCTAAAGAGAGAACAGAGTTTGACAGATTTCGTAGTATTCTTGGTAGGTGACAAGTTTCAGACTGATAGCAGAAGTTTCATAGTAGAGTTGATAACATGAAAGTGAGCAGGTAGAAAGAAAGTAGGTGATCCCAATGAGCCTGAGGGTAATCTGTTCAATTGCACTTGTGCATAACTGATTTTTTTTTTTTCTTTGCCGGCTTCCCGGAATCAGACCCGACATCCAAACTGCAAACGATAATAATTTTTGAGAACCACCACATTGAAAAAATTTCGGCGATGTTGGTACGCTTTCCTTGCCGCAACAGCCATATGTTTTGCTCAGATTTCAAGGTCCATGAAACATTTCCTCCCGATTTTTCGCCATATTTTTCGCCAAATATTTCCTGAACCCCTGTTTCGGAGTTCTTATTGCCTCGGATAACTATTTCCCGTAATTCCTAAAAAATTCCCGGAATTTAGCAATGGGAAGGCGGAAGGGGAAAAACAAAAAGCAAAGAATGATCAGTTTGTATTGAGCCTATGGAGATTTCCTCAGCTGCTCTCACTAGTTTCTGATGATGACCCAGCGCTAAATATAAAATAAAGTTTCTTGGTGCCAAGCATTTCAAATCCAACCGTCTTTCCCATGAAAACACCGCTTATTGGCTTGAGGTCACATGCCGTGAATACTTTACCTCAAGAATGCAGTTCCTGACTAGCATATTCTCGACTTCTCCCCCTTTGGTTTTTAGTCCCTGTTACCTTGAAAACTCCAAACAGTGCTACGATTCCTTTTTTTTTTGCTTCCCCCCAACTCTGGAGTCCCGGCTTAGAGCTGGATTTTGTGTGGAAGTGGGAATTATTCGGGAGGGGCTTGTCAAACTTCCCAAACGCCTGGCGCCATTTTCAAGCTAGTAAAAGGGTCGATGCTGCGGCAACCGATGGGGAAAACAAAAAAGTACTTGTCCCAGGCGACATGTATCCGGAAATACGAGTGGTGGATTGTGGCGTGCAGTCTGATTTTTTGCCATACAAAAATTCCGACTCTAGGATCACCCCCGTTTCCAAATACTTCTTGCCTCCCGCAAGTACAGTCGCACCCCTCTGACCCGGGCGGCCCAGGTCTGCCTAGCACAAGTACTAGTGCAGCGAGTGATCAGGGGGAAACGGGTCAGGTCCTGGCTTTTAAAAGGCTTGGGTTTCACCGAGTTCCCTAGGTGATCGCCAGGTTTGGCGGTGGGAAGTCTGAGGTCGGCGATTCATTTGGGTTTCGCCCGCCGCTCAAGTAGCAGGGCGGTAGCTTGCCACGGGAAGCCCTTCAACTGGATCGAAAACAGCGCATGCGATGTTGATTCGATTTTGTTGCAGTTGCTGAATCAGGTTTAAATCATTTCATGGCTTAATGAACTGGCGCAGGTATACTAAGTTACACGCGTGCGCGGCGATTCCTCAAGGCTGAGAAGAATGGGCACAATAAGACGCGAGTCGTTTCGCTCAGGGGGTTTTGCAAAATTACTGTCTAAGGGCGGAGAAATGGTGGTGAAGAATTATTGATAGAGAGATCTTCCTGCCCCCCGCTTGATATGTTCGCGTGGTCTGTGCTTCGGCCGGATTACGACTGATCACCTCGCTAGGCCGGCGGAGGTAGGTGGGTGGCAAGCAGCAATGGGAGGATAAAAGGGGAATTTTGTCTTAATCGTTGTATTGGAATGTACGAGTAAGTGCAGTTGTCCAGTCCGCAGGCTTGGCGATTATCACCTAGTCGTGGGCTTCAGCGATTCAGCGAAAAATACTAACGCCTGTCGACATGGACATTAGGAATAAATAGCCTCTTTCGTAGAAAGTGTCTTGAGGTTGGCTTGCCACACAACTCCCATACATACGCCAGAACCCGCCAACGACCGCTGGAGTGGGAGTTGGTGGGTCGCCTTCTGGCAGAGGCGTTTACACACCTCGACTCGTTAGAGTGAGTACGTATGATAGCTGATTTCAGGCAAATACTAAGCCCAGCCTACGACATTCCTAGTGCGCCACAATCTACTACATCAGTACTCGAGTACCGGTAGGGGAACTCCATATTTTAGGCGTATCGTGGTGTTTCCACGACTCCCGTGTGGTAGTAATTGACCGGGGTGTGTGTGCGGTAAGACCGATTCTGGTGTTGTAATGCTAAGTATTAATACCTCAGAGGCAACCAATCGCACCCAGGAGTTTATGAGAGCACATGTTACCTCCCGTTACTTGGGCTCTGAATGGCTCGATTGGAAACTTGAACGACAAATAGATCTCTGGTATTGACGATCTCCCGGGTTTTTATAGTAGTTACATTCCTTGCTTTCTTCCTCTCTCCTTTTTTTCCCTTATTTTCTCCCACTCTGACTAAGTCTTAGTTGCCTTTAGCCAAAGATCTGGATTTTCGGCTTCCGATTGGGTCATATCTAGCCTCATGTCTTTGCCATAGCAGGCGTGACTTATGAAAGTCTACTAACGAGGTCACGGGAGCCCTATGGTAAATCACTGTATCGGCGAGATATTATGGACATGAGATATGAAGCGATGAGCAAAAATTCACAGGGTATCTGCGTTAGGGAGCGGAGTGTAAATGCATCTCAGGTGTCCGATTGGTTAGCCATGGCGATCACTAGATGCGCTAATCCAGAAAGTGCGCTGAATCAAATGGAACCGGAACTCTAACATCAATTCCGTAAATGCTATTGACAGCGCCCGGGCCACTGATGTTAGATGTGCAGTGTTGCCGTGACTATATCATGTGTACTCGTGTATTCGCTACCATACTTCGCTTCCCGCAAGAACCTTGTTTATCATACCGGTACTTGAAGCCCCGAACTCTACTCGTACGGGAGAGAAAAAAGAAAAATCGAATTACCCACTTCTGTCCAACCATGGACCAGGTTCGGTTAGAAGCCGATAATCCATGCTCTACGCAACTTACCAGGCATTGCTCGTGCCTTGTGCTTCACACCCTAGACACAAGTAATCCAACCAAGTTTATGCTTCTAAGAGTTTGAATTGCACTATTGTAGTGTAGCATCTCAGATATTGGCGGTGCCTATGCTCTGGGATGTTATGGGCGGGCTCAATGCTTGACATAGACGGGCTGCTGCGGCTACCGAAAGAGGTACTTGAATAATGAATCAAACACCTCCGAGCATCTACAAGTAAAAATCGACAATTTGGCTTCCTCCCCGATTGGTTGGAGCCCGAAGAACTTGACCAGCTGGAGATTCGGACTCTAGTATAGAGCCTGACGGGTCTCTGTCAAACACCCATTTGACAGTGGTTTGTTGGTTGAGCATCACAGACCGCTGAACAACGCCTTAGTCTTCAGATATTTGTTGTCTTCAATCAATAAGATATGTGCTGGAAGGGGCAAGGGTAGCATACCTTGTCCCGTCGACGAGTTCAATCAACAGTGTGGCAATTCACTGAACCAACTCCTCCCTCACTGGTGTGTGAATAAATATGCACGTTTCCGGAGCGGCTCCTGGGAATAGAGAACACAATCTCGCGCGACAGTGCATTACGTTTCGAAGTTAAAATGGTTTATTTTTCCTCCCAGAGAAACCCGATCAACTGGGCTAGGTGATTTACACTTCAATGCCTCACACTACTTTCTATCACCAAAGTAAAACTAGCAAACCGCGACCCAAACGGAGAGTTGATTTCTGTCCAGCACAATGTGATAGGAGATTGGAGACATATTCAATTGAATGGTAGGGGTTTGGGGGGCGAAAAGGGTGGTATATTGACCCGCTGAAACCGGGCAGGATGCTGGGATATGGTAAATTGAATGCTTGTCTATGCGCTGACATGCCCACCTTCGTAGGTTGAATAAACCACCTGTAGCCTGGAGATCAGAGGTGCGCCTAGGATACAATGTTCCCGAATCAGGACACCCGGACACCCTTGCAAGAAGAGACAAGTTGTGAAAAAGGAATGATAGGAGGGAAGGAAGGGGAAATAAAGGAGGGAAACAGAAAGGGAAGAAAAGCAATTAATGTATAAAAAATGACTCGGATTAGATCTTTTGGCGTTGATTCAAATTTAGCATCGGGGAGCACTATTGACTTTCCAAAAGGAAAAAATTACCGATTTCTGTCAAGGTCTCGCTTATCTTTCATCCATGAGGGGGTATCTAGATCTAGAGGGGCGGTTGGGTCGATCCTTCGGCATATGGTACCGCACTGTATCATTCTGCCCTGCATTGCTGTTTGGAGTAGAGAGGGGGGAAGACCAGGCCGTGGAAGCTTTGGCGTAATTATGCTAAAGAAAGGCCGGCTATTGTCAGAGCCTCCTAGTAGGAACGATAAGATATGTTTACAAATACCAGAGCCTCATTGCCCTTTAATGGATAAACTCTCAAGTCTCTTGCTTTTTGAGAATTTCAGCATTTGAGGGGGGGGGG
>QLOI01003858.1:20184-31783 GCA_003313605.1 Tuber umbilicatum | reverse complement strand
GGGGGGGGTGAAAAGGATTCAGCGGCAAACTTTGGAAACAGGGCTTGAGTGGGATACCGTACTCTATGAACCCAGTATAGAAATGATTTACCACATCTGATCTTGCTGTCTGGCTTCCTGCTCTGTATTGGTAGGGGTGTTTGGTAGGACACGCAGATATCAGAGTTGGCTTAAATACAGGATGGGGGGCTTTCATCTCGTCCTCGCGATGCCCATTCGGCTCAATATCTCGGATTCCAGCATTTTATTATTTTGATACTCAAGATATACCTGCGTTTGTCCTAAGAGTTTCTTTCACACCTTCCCCCTTGAGGTTGTACCCCCCAACTTTCACGTTATTGGAATAAATGTCTGGGCTAACCTTTCAAAAGATGCCAACGCCAAGACAGCGAGCAATGGCGGCGTCTGCTGAGACCCGTGCTCTTCTACCAGGTATACCTGCAAGATCCGGCACTGACCCTACTTCGTATTTTTGGCGATACACTACCCATCTGCCCCCACTCCCGGCGGAATATCACCAACGGCTCCGCTCCGCAGTCATAGAAGGGGACCCGCTAGATGTCGCTAAGGATTGGCAAAACTATTCATTCCAATATAACAATTCCCAACCCCCCCCGGATTCGTTCCCATTCCCACCGCCAGCATCGTACACGCACACCTACTCGAACAGAGTTCTCTCCGGCCAGCGAGCGCCGCCTGTCCACTTCCAGAGCATCGCGGAGGGTAGAATGTCCAATAGAATTATAGTACTCAATACAGCAAATGAGAAAAAGCCTGGAGGGGAATGGGAAGGGGGCGTGTTGTCCCAAGAGGAGGGTTTTGCGAGGCGCTCGAACCTTATACAGGCCCTAACGACGACAGACCCCCGATCACGCCTACAGACCTACTACCCACTGGAGAATACGAGCGGGATATATTCCCCCAATGTTGTTGTCTTCAGAGAGGGTTTCGATAAAGACTACGAGTTGTGGGGGGACGAGGAATGGACAACACTGGCGATCGTTTCCGCCCCAGCGGTCCGGAGGCCAAAGGTTGACGAATCAGGGCTGCACTATTCCTTCTCGGAGGAGAGGCAATTACAACGCGAAAAGATGAAGAGTGTGCTAAGGATAGCTGCTCTGAATGGCCACACAAATTTAGTTTTGGGAGGGTTTGGTTCTTGCGGACCTGAAGGCAGTGGCGGTGGCTTATACAAAAATCCTGTCCGGGATGTCTGCCTCCTCTGGAAAGACCTACTTTTCGAAGATGAGGAATTCAAGGGATGGTTTAAGAACGTTGTTTTCGCTTTTGGAAAGGGAGGTGGAAGTTGGATGAAGGAAGATGGGAATAGTATTGAGGAGTTTAGGCAATTTTTTGGGTAGGCCCGAAATATGGGGCGGTGGTTGGTTCTGCACTTGATTTGTGCGTCTGCGTTCCAACCTTATTTCTACTGGTGAGGTCTCGCAATTATTGTATTTCTCATGTTATAGGGGAGTTTTCCGGAGCTGGCTAGAAAGTCACGTTGATGTCTTCAGGGTTTGTGATTAGATGAGGGTGTTTTTCTCAATTTCTATTTTCTAGCAAAACGTCTTTTTTCTTTAGGGTACCTTGCCGTATTTATACTTAACTATTAATCCCCTTTTGAAATACTTCACAGGGTTTAGAAGGCCAACCATTGGTGTTACCAGGTTTCGGTGTGCCTTGCTTTGGTCGTTGTTTTCTTAAGATTTCTTATTATTGTCGAGACGATATCTATGATGGCTTTCTTTAACGATTGGGGTTCGTGCTACGACGAAACGACATTACTAGTATCCTTATTTCAGATAACCGGTGAGCCAGAGTTGACATCTTTACTTGGAGCGCACTATGCCGATGAACCATCTAGCCCGTTTTTGGGGTAGGGGTAACTTACGGTCATTATCATGTGTAAAGATCAGTCGGGATTTCGTGTAAATCGGAGGCTCAACTCGCACTTTTCTGACGTTTCCAAAAGCGACGGGTCAGCACACACCCGCGTTCGGTGGATGAACAAATAGTATGGATGGTAGCAAGCCAGTAATGTCAAAAGTGGGACTGAAATGTATAATAGTGGCAAGTTGCTGTTCCTAACGTGTTCCACCAGTATTCAATCCTATTAGGTGATATATATAGGAGTTCCAGAACCCATAATATTTTGTATCATGACCAGTGAGGTCGGATCCCATACAACCCGCCCAGTTAGACCTTATGAAAACTCCCGTGGTTATTTCACAAAAAAGTACAGGTATTTCGTATTCTCACGGTTGCAGGGGAGATGCCTCCGCAGTACTCGTAATGTTCTGACGTTTGCGAACATGACCGGCCAGCAATAGAATATAAGGCTGTTTTTTCAAGGACCCAACTAATCAGAACTGAATAGCCGCTAGATTACTAAGTAGAAGAATAGAGTATTGGCGATATGTAAACGTAAGTTCCATAATAAACCTTACTTTCGTATCGTTCGAAAGAATTAAAAAACATACAGCAACTCCATAGGGGCCTACAACTTCGATAGGCAAAAAAGGTCACATGATAGGATGTATGATGTTAGATGAAGTCCAGATGATAATATTGGGGTAGATATCAGAGATAGAGTCTGTTGCGGGGCCTCCCGCACCCCGTTCCCCGCCCTGCCCCCTCTCGCCGGCCCGGGAGGGGCATTTTCTTAGGCTTTCCACGCCCTGTCACCCCGCGAGGGGCCCGGCCCCGCTCACGCTCCCGACGGCCCCGGTTAAATTTAGCTAGCAAGAATTGGGGCCCTGTCCAGGGAAAGACCAGGGTCAGACCCCAGACAGGGGCAGGGCAGGGGGCACCTACAAAATACTTGTCCCACGCCATAAGTAACTGAAAACGGGGGGTATATGCAGTTGGTATGATAGCAGGGTGTAAGCGGGGGGGAACAACAGGCCGAGCAAAGATCAAATTCTTACAAAGACTACTTTAAGTAAAGTAAAGTTAAAAAATTAAAAGATGAGATACATTATAGCAAAATATTTACCATTATGTATGACCCACATTCCCAGCTATCACAATCTGAATTCAATCAGGCAAGGAGTCAATTAAAAATAGATTTAATTAAAGTAAATCTGATCTCAGGCTTCCTCCACAGCAGAAGCCATTTCTTCCTTCCTACATACTCAAGGCTAGTGGCCTCAATTTCTTCTTTAAAAACATATTCTACAATATCCATAGGGTTGAGGTTCAATAAAACCAAAGGTTTAGTACAAAAGAACATTTTATACTCTGTTTGCAATGCCCATGTATAGTCCTCTTGATAAGCTATAAGACTCTCAAGGCTGTTCTCCATCAGTCTATATTATTGGCCTGACCACATACTTTCCTGTTAGCCAAATAGCCAAAGAACCAAAACATGAACATTAATACAATGACTTACCAGTGTAACAG
The DNA here is from genome assembly GCA_003313605.1 of Tuber umbilicatum. NCBI lineage: Eukaryota > Fungi > Ascomycota > Pezizomycetes > Pezizales > Tuberaceae > Tuber > Tuber umbilicatum. The sequence goes on along the minus strand of QLOI01003858.1, from coordinate 28,381 downwards.
TTATTATACTTCAAACATCTTAGTACTACTAGATATCTAGCAGGATTTAATACCTCTCTAGCCTGAGTATTACCTCCTAAATCATAAGAGCATTCTGCTTTTTAAATTTAGGAAGATTCCAAGTATTTCACCTATATTTCTCTTATATGCTTGGTTATCTAAACAGTGTCAAATGTAGTTCAATCCCACATTTGGTATTTATCTGTCCAGACACCTTACCTCCAATTTTTTATAAGCTAGTACTACTGATCTTTAATAGTAAAACATTTTCCTTTTTGCTTCTGAATGTTATTCAATATAGGATTTTTCCTAATCTTAGGTTAATAGTATTTCTCTAGGACATAGTAGTACCTTATTACTATTGTTAAGTTTATAAATGTCATCAATATCAAGAAATCATATTTATTAATACTTAATATCTTTTATTCCTGTAGTAACAAGAATCTTTTACTCCCTAGTATCCAGAATAAGTGACAAATGATTTCTCTTTCTAAGAATTAGTACAATTTCCAGTCAAAAGTCTTTGCAAAGAGCTAACTAAGCAACACCTTAAAATATTTCACAACCGCATAGATTGAATTATATTGATCTTGAATTCACAGCCATGTCTTCCAAACCAAAAAAATCCAAGAAAGAGAAATGTCAGAGGTACTTAAAGACATAATAATTGCTTTCTTTCAGTGCTTCCATAATTATTCTTTTGCTACAAGACTGGTGGAAAGATCAGATAGTACAGTCTAGACATTTCTAAAGCAGACATCAGAACACAGTCATATTCAGAACCTTCCTTTCTCTGAATAGCCCGCAAAATTGACTCAACATGATATAAGCTCTATTAAACATACTTGAAAGAAGTATCTGTTCTAATCCAAAGAGGAGGCTTACTATACTATACATTATATCCCAGGAGGCTGTAATTGTTTATTTTAATATGCTAATTAAACTATGATAATTTTGCAAAACTGTCTGTCTTCCAAGTCACATTAGCATATCAACCCTTGATTGCTATCTTTAAGGCCAGAACCTATGCAAATAGCTTGCTAAGCGCCAAGTCAAGCTTACAAAGGAGCATGCTGCCAAGCAACTCCTACAGGTACAAGGGCACCAGAATGAAACTCTAACTAACTTGTATCATATTATCTGAAGTAATGAGTGTATGATAGAAGAAGCAGGAACAGCAAAGCAGCAGTGGGTATTTTGTTATTTGTAACAAAGATGGCTGCCTGAGTGTTATAATCCTAAGCCAAAGTACAAAATTGCCTCATTAATGGTTCAGGCTTGTTTCTGTAGATTGAAGCATGGGGAGCTACATTGTCAGGATGATTAAAAAACCATAAATGCAGAATATTATATCAAAATATTATTGAACCAGTTGCTTCTCTTCTGGCACTACCTATTGGGTATGGAGTTAGACCCACTTTTTATGCAGAATGGTATACATGTCCATACAGCAAAGCTATTGCTGACATTTCTCAAGGACCATGGCATTATCCTGTACAACCATCTTCCTTATTCTCCTCATCCCAACCCAAAAAAGCACATTTGAGTTCGTATGTAGCATAAGCTGCACAGCATGTATTTTGATTTGATAAACCTATGGGAGTGTCTATAAACAATTCTGAAGTCATTGGCTGAAGCCTTGCCAAAGGTGTGGGAGGAGATATCCTAGGAGTATTTCGAAGTAATGCTTGATTCTGTGCCTGACAGAGTACAGGTAGTTATTAAAACAGAGAGATTGTATACAAAATACTACTAGTAATAGTACTAGTATCTCTTCAGGCTTTTGATTGGACAGCTTTGGTGGGATCACTGGTACGGTATATCTCTCATTATATAATTAAGCTTGTCATTGAGAGCTGGTTTATAACAACTTTTGATTGGTAACTGTATTACATGACAGATATCTTAGTATATCATACTAATTTTTAAGTCTTGCTTTTTCTCAATAATTGGAGCATAGATTTTTTTAAATTTATGATTAGATATTATAAATGATAATAAAGAATACAAGTTTCTTCTTCTAAAAGTTGAATTTATGCCCTTTTTTAATCCATATATACAAATATTTAGTAGCATTTTTCCAAATTGTAGGATGCTGAGCAGGACCTAATCAATTTTGTCAGCATATTTAACAAGAATACTATAGCAAACATTTACTTAAACCTAATACTAGGTATATATACTCAAATTATCAATAACTAATGTCAAGCTAATTTAGTAGTATTACTAATAGTAATAACATAAAATTCTATAACCATTCTTATTTTCTTCTAATTATTCATTAAAACTATTTAATTGGCTTTTGTAATATGTGTACATGTTCTAGCAACATGATACTATTGTTAGCAGTTAAGTTGACTTTGTTAGCACTTTGCCTGTTGACCGAAATTCCAGCATTTGATTTACTTTGCTTTTGAGTTACTTGATTACCATTATGTTAAGTGCTGTAATGGTAAAGTACTGGTAAGGAAGAGGCTGGAGGATTCTGGTAGGATTTCAGGATTCCAGTGAAGGTACAACACTGGTAATAATTGGCATTATAGGAATATTCTTAGAGAAACCCGGTGAAGGAACTCATGTATTTAAAATACTGCCCTCTTGACTAGCAAGAGAACCAGACTTCAGACAGATGCAGATTTAAGAGTATACTTGGTTGAACAGCGATCTCTTGTTTCCCTCTTGTTCCCAGCTCTTGTACCTTACTGTCGATCAGGCTTCTTAGCCTGCTTCTCTACTTAGTCTCCCTTAGAGCTTAGCAATAGCTAGTCTACCCCTTTGCTCTATTGAATACAACATATACAGGCTACCGCCTGTTACAGCTTTAATGTCTTTTGTGATTTTCTACAAAAAGTATAATCTGATATAACTATTAAATTACTAAATACTGCATTCTTCACTATATAATATAGGCAAGTAATAGTCTGAATTCTATAGATAGTGATATTAATTCCAGCTTAATATTACTCCTGTAACCTTTATCAATAGTATAATCTAAATGAAGGAAAACTAACAAGATCCAATATCAGTAGTAATAATAACTTGGCCTATTAGATAGTAATAACAGCTACGGTGAAGAGTTCTCCTACTCACCAAGGCCTCCTCAGACAACTCCAATGCTTAATAACAAAAGCTAAAATAGAAAGTACTTGAACAGGAAGGGGAAGACTCTGTATAGTTGCTCTTCAACTATCCACATTCCAATTTTGGTTTCTATTCCATAACTAACACAAAAAAACCCAGTTCCATGACAGATCGCATTATAGCCGAGAATTCTATCCTAAGAACTGCCTCAATTCTAATGTTCCTACCCCACCGCTCCCGAAAACAGCACACAGTGCGCCCCTTTATTCCCGGGTCATATATCTGCCACGGTGGAACAAAAGCTCCTACCAACACAGCTTCTGCCCATTCGGTGTCTCCCCAAATAGACCCCCACGTTCAGAGCAACACCGCTCCCATTTCCGTCGATCTATACTGGAGCCCCCACAGGTAAAAGTGCACGGGAACGCAATCCCTAACACCTGCACTGTTTTACAGAAGTAAGGGTCGAGCAAGGTGAGAAAATGGACGCTTGTCCTGCAGAACATTCGGTGATTTCAGCACAGCGACTTTTTTCCCCTTCTCTTCTCAGAGGGTGGTTGAATGCTGTGAGGATCATCCCTCAATTGAGTATCCTCGTGCTGGATCTGATCCCTCTTTGACACGGATCTCCCTGGAATACCTACTATTGACCGTGGAAGGAATCCGCGGACACCCCCCCCCCCGCCCAAGCTTCGAGCTCCTGTTAACCAGATTCTATCGAACCTTAACCCAGGATCGGTCCCGAATCCGCTCGTCCGTGCAGATCTGAATCTCCCAGGGCGCTACAAAACTTGACGAGTCAGCGCGGTAAGGCACGTTCCTAAACGTTTCGAGTTTGGTATTGCGGTCCCCTGTCGTGCTATTAGACAACAACCTGCTGTCTGATTCTCTGCACATCCGAGATGCAGTACTGAAGTCTGACATCCCACCGCCCATCCTGAGAGCATTATCTCCTCTCTTTTTGAACCCGGGTGAGGTATCCCCCTATTTGGAGGAGTGGATGCTGATCATGACAAATCACTCGGATATTTATCCATGCTATGTGAAAGACTGTTGACCTTTCAATTGCAGCTCATTCGACAATCCGTACTACAGTCCAAAAAACCATAGCAATACGGTGAATATAAATTCAAACATCCAAATACAGTACAGCCAATTAGATCACATACCCATGCTCATACCCACCTTTCATTCCTGGCTCAAGAGTGAATTATCACGGTCACGATACTCCAAGTAGACCAACCAGCCTTCCATCCTCTAAGGCTAGATTCGTTCCCTTGTGTCCAACACCGGTGATCTCATACCCGACAACACTATGTGAAATGCTCTCTCGGCATCATACACGAGAACCACGAATCTCGTAGCATACAAGGGACATCGGACAATCTCGTGTCATACAAAGGGTGACCCCGCGTAGAGTAAAACTCCTCCTCCCCCCCGTCCAGATCGTATAATTTTTCGCTCCATTTACCTCTTTTTCCAACATTTTGCCTCCTCTGGATTTATTCCTCCGCCGGCAATTCCTCGCGTAGAAGGAATGGTCAAGACATCGGGGTTAGGCGAAGCCTTTTACTCGGTCGGGGTTGCTCACGGTGGGTAACTTGACCTCTCCCACGCAATGTCCCTTTTGGTTTTGACCTCGTCGCCATTATTATTTTTCACTTTTAATCGTTGGTGGTAGCGTTCACTTGATCCTGGCTTCTTCAATGCTCCAGCATTTACCCTTCGCAAATGTGCATTATAGAGAAGGTTTCCGGGAATTGGGAAACTTCCATTGCGGTTTCGTACCAGCGGCGTAACATAGTTATACGTTGTCCTGAACAAAGCTTAATATTAGACTTCTGGGCATACTTTCCTGAATATCGGAAGGAACTAATGTTTTCGGGAGTGTCGGGATACGTTACCGGTCCACGACAGGGGTTTTTCGTCATTATGTGCTTTTGTCCTCAGGAGCAGACCATGCTTTTGTATTTTTAAATACCCGTTAGCTAGGACTAGGTTAGAGCTGCCAAAGAGCTGGCAGGTTACTTAAGGGGGGTGTACAGAATTATATTGGGATTGAGCTAAACTCAATAGCGGCTCGCATGAGACTCGTTTATCCGTGGGGAACGAAAAAAATGCTCCGAGGCCTAAGTTTCGAGTTGATCTCTCGAAAAGAGGATGGAGAAAATGTACCACGCGTGTAGATAATGGGTCTTTCAACTTGAAAACCCCGCGCAAACACACTACAACTCGGAGGCCAAAATCCCCACAACAGCATAACTGTGCTAGAGGCCGCATATTCGCGCCAAAGAACCGGTCGTCCTGTCGCCAGATAGCTTGGTGGACGTAAACAAAACAACCTCCAGACGCCCATAGGTGCAGACATCCTCTGGGTGAAGACTCGAGGTGAGGGGTCTAAACTGGAAGCATTCGGGCTACCCGAAAAGACATTACCAACACTAGGAGTACTTGCATTTTCATCGTGTATTCGGAATTAGGTATTATTAAGGATTTATAGCTTGACGCTCAACCAAATAGGCAGAAGATTCTACTATTACTTTTATAATTTATTCTCGTTTAGGTCAAGCTTCTTCTCCTGTAGTGAATTTTAATTCAAGCGGTACCTCTCTTATTGATATCATTATTGTTTATCATCGGCTACGTTCTCCTCTTCGTACTACACCTATCATAATATTATCTTCATCCTTACTTCTGGTTTATTTGCCAGCACTTTTATAGCAACCGCATTCCGAATACACGATGAGAATACAAGTAGAGAAACGTCGCCCAGGGAGCGAATAGCCGCCCTAGCCACCACACCCGAAGTTGCATTATCGGGTCAAGTTTCCGGCCGCCCCTCCACTGCGTTGGACGTGAAAACAGGATTGTGCGGTCTCGGATCACCGGAAGAACACCGCCTACAAATGCCGCATCCCAGAAAAAAGCCTCAAATGGAGACCCAAGCTAGCGGTTGTCTAACCACACGAGCACCCGGTCAGAACACTGATTTATCCCACAACACGGGAAAGAGCCGAGTGATTGTGTGTGAGTCACTCTGAGGGGCGCATAACTCTATCCGCTCGATGCAGGCCGACGCAGTAATCTCTGCTGAAGGCTGCTGATATCGAATTTTAAGTGGATGGCTCAATAGCCGGATCATGGGGAAATAGCACCTTCCCTCGGGATTTGGGCAGAATCCAGCCGGCTTTAAAACAGACCAACCAGAATGCCACTTAGTGCAGATCGATCATGATCATGTGATCGAGTGGACATGTTAGGTTTAATTTCCAGCTTATTAGGGGAGGGCCACGAAGCTCATATGCCAGCAGCCTAGATCTTTTCGTTACATTCCTAGTTTGAAAGGTCCGTGATATAAACGCCTGCACTAGCCTCGTATACGAAATACTAGCACCCAGAAGAGAGCAGTTTGAGTAGTACAGCATATAGAGAGCCGGGAAACGGAACGAGAACCGACCGCACGACCATCCCTCAAACCAAGAGGCAAGGGCCAGAATCTGAATCTATGTGCGGACGTATGTATGTCTGCAATTTGAAAAGGCCACATATAAAGCTTATTCCTGTAGCGTGATACCCTATCTTTCTGTTGCCCTGGCGCTCCCGTTACGCCGTTGGCCTTAAGTTAACTCTCGTAGACAATTTCATACAAGCAGTCCCGAGAACGCAATAAATGTAATCCTCTAAGGAAACCTAACACTTTGTTGACCATCCCTTGATTCGCATGGTAGGGTAGGGCCGGCGGTATCTGCGCTTGGCGCATATCCTCACGTCTGGGAAGGGATTGAATGTAGGGGCATGCCGGATACGATAGTCGAAAAGATTTTGCTTTCGAAACTTGGGAATCCCGTCTTATCCGCATTACTTTATTTTCTCACATAATTAAACAGCTATCTCTCTCCGATCCCATGTAGAAGAAGAAGAACCTTGCGTAATCGTTTTTCTCTTTTATTTTTCCTCCGGGGCGCTCAAGGAGTAACCAGTGTTGGGCGTGCGATGAAATGTAACGTGGTAGATTTATCAAGCAAGGAATCGAGAGTCGAAAATACCGCCACTCGGAAGAATGCCAGTAGTAAGCTAGCTGAGCACTGGTGGATATAAAAACGGTTTGTTGATGATTCGATCTCACCTGCTCCCCCCCACACATAATTCTCGACCGCACAAAGAGAACCATCGCTGCACATCGGGAGAGAGCGTGCCACGATACTGGTCTGGTGGTTTAATGGCATAAACCCCACGAAAAAGGAGCTAGATTAGGGCAATAGGTGTCGAGCATAAACGCTGGGCTTGATAAGTGCCATATCACTGCCGGTACCAGGTGTATGGTAATCGGATTCTCGGGATATCGTATGAGGCTGGACGGTGTGCCACCACATACTCGAGCACAAGAGTAACCAACCATAAATTTGATCCAATCCCAGTGTCTACGTGGTGGCTTGAAACAATGTTAGACCCTATCAGAGTTGCATGTCGGTAGCCTTTCTTCCCCTAATACTGAAACATCCTACTACCAGATAGGGCAAGTTAAGGAGAGTTCTTCTCGGTAGAATGATTGGTGGAGAACTCACCCGCAACTTCGCTGAACATGCATTCCTCGGAATTAATCTGCCCTTCAAAGGGAACAGTGATATCATACAGGAGTGGCATTTTCAAAGTCCGCAGACAACACAATAGACACATCCCTTGTTGCCCTACGTTGAACTTGAGGGCTCGCGATACCAATACGAACCCCGTCAACTCCGAAATAAGCAATTCCTCTGAGCTTTCTCAATCCCCGTACTAGCGTGAGGACCGCACCGCGGTAGGCTCGCTTTTGATGTCTGAACCAATAGAAATAGTATTCCCTCTGCCGAAACCCCTTCTAGCACCGAAGGATGCTCATACCCCTTCCCTTGACCGGCGGGGCCTATAGTTGCGGTTAGTGGGAGAGGTCTCCCGCTCCTGTCGCCCATTGTAGCGCTACGGAGAGTTGTCAAGCATTGAGGCGACCTTCCCTGTTGACCGTCAACACATTCCACTTTTCCAGCATTGCACCGGTAGCGATATCACCCACTTGGCCGTTTTTCGTAAATGCTATTCTCACAAGGAACGCTGATAGGGGGGGGGGGGGGTAATGTCC
>QLOI01003858.1:7331-20165 GCA_003313605.1 Tuber umbilicatum | reverse complement strand
TAATGTCCGTTCCGACGTTGCGAGAATTGATGAGGCCCCCTCGGTCTAATAGGGCGAGACTCGTTTGTGGTTCCTGTTTTCTACGCGGGTACTCGCAGCTCCAGAATACAGTATGGCAAAGCGCGAGAAGACCGTGCGAGTAAGATCGTCCTTAGGGTTGTGGTGATGATGTTACACGCATCGAAGCCTATCACAACAATGCCGAAGTATCTTTACACTATGGCGCAAATGTGATATGAGTCTATTCACGAGAACTCTTTTTTTTTTTTTTTTTTTGCTTCGCCATCTTTATTTCCCGCGCTTGGCGAATAGCGGCGCAATCCAAACATCCTTACGAGATTTAATCCCTACTGCGAACGATCTTAATAGTCGCGCAAGATGATAATCCTAAGAAGACTCTGGGTCACTCATGACATTGAATTTCTTTCCTTTTTATTATTCTTTGGAAAATTTCCCTCCTCTACTCATACGTTGCCAAATACCTTATGATGACACTGTATGGAACACTATAAAGTTTGGGGCAAAAGTACTGGTGGGGCGTTCTCGAATCCCACATTGTATGGACACGTCAGCTAGGAGAATGGTTTCTCCCACTATGGCCAGTTCAGTAGGGCTGATATTAGCTATCCAACGATTCATCAAAATTTTCTCGGACCATGGCCTAGAGCACTATTTCCATACCACGCCCGCTGTTCTCTAGATGTAAAGTCAGCGTCCACAAGAGGATATCAGAATGCTAAGAAAACCCTGGAGGTACGGTACGAAGGCCGTGCAACATCACCTCCTACCAGTTAGCCCTTTTGCTTGAATGTGAAGTACGATCGCCAGATAGATCGCTTAGTAATGAGTCTGATATGGTGCTAGTTATATGACCCCCCAATTATCGCTATTACAATGTAAAGTAATCGAATAGGCAGCACGGTATTGATGTTGTTTACCGACTACCACACCACCCCCCAACTGTTGGTGGACAAAAACGGCTACTAAGATCAACCATTTCACTACAAACACCATCTATAGAAGTACAATCTTCCAAAAAGAGATACGGTGAATAGTTGCCCATACAGCAACTAATTGCTCAATTTTGAAGTTCTTCAAGCTCTACCACTCCACGGCACCTCCCTTCTGCAATCCCGGAATGATGCCAAGCCGGTCCCCTTTCGAGGAGATTTCGGTCTATGAGCTCTTTTTAGACAAAATGATTAAAGGATAATGAGGTGGGACACTCGCCAGTTCTCTGGACTGATGGGTATTTATAAGTAAGGCCCTAACCCATCATATCCCGGAAAAGAAATGTTGCAGCTTATAGTGCTGCAATGATGGGTGCTGAGCACACATATCTCGGAAGATGGCTTGTGGCTGGCTGGTCAGTGCAGCTATACTCTGTATTTTTTGCAATGCTCGGAACTGCACTAGGTTCAAAATTTAGTTCGAGTCCTGGTGCGGTGCCACTGCCTACCTTGGGGATCTTGCTTTGCAGCTTTTCCAGCTCGCACTGCCGGGCGCAGTAACTAGTCTTTCAATTCAAATAACGCCAAGATATAATTTGGGGGGAAGAGTAGTCTCTATGAGTGGGAAATCTTCAGAAAACCTGAAATCTCGTGGCTTGCGGTATTGGGTTGCAAAATATGAAATGTTAGGGTTTTATTCCTGCACCGTTGTCGAGATACAGGGATTTGGCTAATCTGGTCACACGTGGCCGGCAGTGCGCTGCAGTCGATGGGATACCGGTAGTCTGATGCGCCTGAGTTATATACCGCAAATACTGCGACAGCCATGGACCATTTAATGGGGATCTCGGTTTTGTATTCGTGGTGCCCTTTTTCGGCAAGAGAAAATACTTATTTGCGGCAAAGCACCGTCGATCTTGATTGCGCTGTTGCTGCTCGCCTGCCTGGCTCTCCCATCTTCGAAAGAATGCGCGCCAAGGGTTTGGTGTCCGGCCAATCAAGATATATGCTGTCTCACGTTCACCTTGCCTGAGTGCAGCTCAGTTTCTCCAATTTCCAAGTGTGATACGGCACGGTACAGTACTCGTGCGGCCGAGTTGGAGCCAGAGAACCTCACAGTAGTGATCCCCTGACCAATCATGAGCCCACTGGCCAGCACAATTAATAATCGCGTATGATGCAAAAGGGAAACAGATTTGCACAATTCGCTTCAGTACATGACCTGGCAAACCACCGGACTCCCATATAACGTGGAATCTAGCCATTGAGGTTAACATCTCCGATATGGAGCATCAACCATTGAAACTTCTCATAGAATGGTACTTTTGATGAATCGGACAGCCTGAGGAAGAGCTTTCCGAGCACTCATCCGTGCCTGTTTGGCTCCATATGGCACAACCGATCCTCCTCAATATATATAATTGCATCATAATAATATTAGAGAACCGTACCACCTAGCTCGAAACTTTGGAGAAAGTTGAGGTCAGAGGTCCGAAGCCTTGGCAGCCATGCCCGAGGCAACGCCCGAGAACGGCAAGGAAAGTGATGTGTGCGGTTCTCGTGCGCAATGACACAAACTTCTCGCCGCGAGGAGTTTTCTTCCCTCTCAAATATTCGCCAAGAGTTCCAACTTCCAACTTTCTCCTCTAGGTGGGGCACCGTCACTCTCATGACACTAGGGCAGGAGGCCCAGCTCTTGGACCCTCAGGCTTCCCATCGGATTGTATCCTACAGTATGTCGTTCGATTCCGATGATAGTCTACATGTACGAGTACAGTACATGTACCTCAAGTGTGGTCCGACCACCTTTTTGTTGCAGCACTGGCATCTACCTGCAGGTTTCACTGTGCCGTGGGGATTGGAATAATTGAACTATGCTAGGCCGTTAAGGTTGTCACCACCACCGGTAGTAGTGTCTGTTACACGGTACTTTCCTTTCACTTGTCTCAGCGGAGGGCTAAAAATGTGTTTTTTTCGGGGTGATTCCCTCCCTTATCCAAAGAGGGGAATTATGGACGTCTTAGCACCATTCCTGTCCTCGCGGTGGGATGATTATGGGAGGACTGCTGTGCCTGTGCTAACCATCAAAGAGAGTGAGTGTGCCCAGTGTTAACAAGTAGACTACGGGTATGGTGCCAGTAGTGTAAGATAGCTTACCACTTCCTGTGCCTACCAGCGGCCAGTGGCTAAAGAAATCCAAGCTTTGAGGTCCAGGTCTTGGCGATGCGTTTACCGGGATTGAGAGATACATTCAAGTAAAACATCGCATGCAACAATCATGCAAATACAGGTGTTGGTTTATGGCTTACCGTACCCCACTCGTGTATTGTGCCACTATTGCCCGTTGAATCTAAACTTTCAATGTTAGTGGCTAGCTTTTCGGAGCTTGTTGCTGGACTGTTGAAGTAAGTCGAGTAAAGAGAGGAAGAGCGAGAAGGGAATTTGGGGCAGCATTTTGCTCTCGAGGTGTCATATCAATTTATACAGGCACTCTCAGTGTGCCAGCTCTTTCAATTATCAAACAGGTGGGCACAGATGGTCTGCATGCAAGATGGGAGATGCTGGCGCCGAATGGCAGCGGTTCTCGTGGTGTTCTTTCTTCCCTTTTATATTTATTTTTCCGACTCTCTTTCCTTCCCTCTTTCCCCCTTCCCCTTTGCTCCCCGCACAGACTTTTCCCTATCCCCTTTGATGTTCTCCCTCCCTACACCTACCTCGGAGCCTACGGTTTGCTATTTAATCTTTCTAGACGGCATCGGCCCCTAGTGAACTCTGCAGTCAATGGGTCATCTTCATTGTCGTTGGATGTTTGCCGTGTTACTGGTGTCCGGCTCCCCGTTTTCACCTTCAACCACCGGCGAATAAAATTGGCAGTAACTGCGGGAACCAAACAACACAAGTGGTGGTGGTATTTCAAGCTCACACGACCTTTTTTTCCGTTCTGGCAGACAATGGCGGACCAGCATTGTCACAGTGGAGGGAGAAGCTCAGGAAACATGCCCTCCAGACCTGCTTATGGTGCAGGGAATCCCGATGCCTCCGCTGTGCAAGAGGAGCACCAGCAGGAGTATGCTGCGGAGGTCAACCAGAGCTCTCATCGTGGCGGGTCTCCTGGTGGCTCGTCCACTGCTCTTTCGTACCTGAACCCGATCCCTGATAGTTACGCATCCCAGTCACCATTCGGCTTTTCCTCCAAAGGTAAGAATACCAGAAAAATTAAAATCACGCCAAATGCCGGTCAAAATAATAGCATTGCGGCCACCGAGACGATCACCAAACAAACGCCCCCCCTTTTCACGAGAGCAACCTGGTTAATCAATTTCTAGGTTCATTGCCCCCACTTTCATCTGCTGAGATGGAGTCACGGTAAATCCCAAATCCATCCCTCTTACCTTCTACTACCGGCACTCCCGCTTTCTTTGTTGGAACTCAATGACTTTCTCCATTAAATTTTTATATTTTATTTCGGCCGTTTGATCAGGCATTTCATCTTGGGCTGCACTGCACGCAGCAAGGACAATTAAACACAGGGATCTCGTCTCGCTATAAAATCCCCGAGTCACCATACCCTCCCCCTTTCCCACAGCGCAAACACTTGCTGTTTTCATTTGCTCTCCATTTTTTCCCGCTTCCCCTGCTATGGCTGTACTCTATCGTTATCTATGCTCATGACGGGATTATTTGCTGCGCTGGTGCTCCACCCCCTTCTTGGTGATTTCAGTTTTTACGCATCTAAAAATTCTCACTTGCTCGTTCGTTGCTTCGGGGCGAGTCGTTTCCCTTGCAAGAAGAGCGGAAAGGAGGGAGAGCGAAATAATAAAACTGTATCCGCTGCCGGTTTGGGGTGTGGCTTTGTTGACACAAGCGTATTTCTGTTGTAGGACCCCTCTGTCACCTGGCCCCTTCAAGCATTACTACCTTCCGACTGGTGCCCAGGACCGGCACCTCTTGATTGAACAGAACTGCACGTAAGGACCTCACCTCCCCGGCCTTCCCCACTTTAGAATGAAATATCGCGACTGTTATCGCGATTTCCACCGCTCCTCTCCTCTCCTACCCTGAATACCATTTATTCCTATCACGCTGTCTTTGGGTCGAGGAAGCACTTTTTGACCATTTGTTGCCGGTCTAGTGCAATTCCTCGAGAAACGCGTGGGCAATCATCCGACCCTGAGTGGGTAGGCGGAGTTCTTGATAACGGAACCCAATTTTGCTCATATAGCGCTGGAAGCCCCCATTACTTCTCGGCGATCGCTTCGTTCGCGGTAAATGGGAGTGCATGGGATCGTTCTTCCTTCATTGAGGACAACGATCTCAACCGGCAGCACCACGAACACCAAAACCAGCAACGGTATCCCGATACTTCTATGGGTGAGCCTAGCCAGCTGAGTAGAGCTTATGGCCTGCCGAACATCCACGAGCCCCCATCGGCAGCATCGCAACAACAGTCATTCGGAACTTATGATGAATCGAGAATACAGGCTGTCTGTTTGCCTTTTTTCATAACCTCTTCATTCCTCCCACATCTTTCCAAATAACCTTTTGTTGACTTTCCTGTGTCTATTTTCGTTCTCAAGCCAATCGCCCCAATTGCAAATGGTACGGGGGAAAGTGCTGCAAGAAATGCAGGCCGATCAATGAAGCCTATAGTGACGCCATTCTACATTGCATCGTCCCATACAGAGACTTTGGGATCGCCGGTCTCTGTCTCTGGCTCGGATCACTCACCCTACGCCTCACAAATTAGGTCATCCCCCCACGATGGATTTACTCCGAGCCAAGATGTGGGAAAATCAAATAGTTCAGTCCGAGAACAAGTAGAAATGGAGCAATTCAGTAATTTTCCACCGGCTATCTCACCCTTCGCCCCCTGCAGTTCGACGCAACCCATTCGAGAAGACGATCGTCAGATGTGGCCCACTCATGGAACCCAAGGCATCCGGTGGGCAAAGAGTGAGCATGCCTCCCCAATAGAAGACCCGGAAACTCCAAGTCCCAAGCTCAGGAGATCTTCCCTAAAGACTTGTGAACTTGGAGAAACAGGTCTTGGTTTTCCTGGCTGTTACGTGCTTGTCCCCACTGCCGATAGTCCTCCAGATTCAGAATCTCAATCAGGAGACGGACCAGAGCCTAGTTTAGTGTCAGCGAAGAAGAGCGTGCGAAGGCCGATGGAGGAAGCGGAACGAGCAGCGATAAAACTAAACAGAAAATTGGGGGTTTGTCTCCGCTGCAAAATATTCAAGGAAAGGGTACTCTATCGATATCTTAAACTCTCCCCAAAGTCCAATTTTTGCTCACCATATTCCTTACTATAGTGTCGAGGAGGGTTTCCTTGTGATCGCTGCCGGTCCCTGAAACATTGGAAAAATATCTGTGTTTCGGCACACTTTGCTCACAGATCGATATTCTCCCGGGGTATGACCGAGATACCCTTTTTTTCCCATCGTCTAACCCTCCATGGACTACCTTAAGCAGGCTAACATATCAGGTTAGGGCTCTGGAAAGCTCGTCTAGTTCCTTCGTTGCGCAATGTTGCTGAATGGATTCCATTAACTTCCAACTCCATAGAGTACATTCACGTCAGCAACGGCTATGCACCATCCATAGCTGTAGCAGTTCAGCGGTTCAAACCCGTCGACTCCGCGCTTTTGGATCATGTCCTTTGGAGGGAGCTTCGGAAAACGGATTTTGCCCGGATACCTTCTACGGCAATCGCAGTATCGTCAGAAATCCCTTTTGATAGGTTAGATGTGTATTTTGGCGATCACATACTCCCTCTCGTAACAGAAATCCAGATGTTGGCTGGTTCGCAAGTGCATGAGCAAACGTTTGCGCAAACGCTGCGGGCTGCCTGTGACTATTCCGCAGCCAACCCAGAAAATGTAAGGAGCTTTAAGACTCAGTATAGAAGCAGCAATATTCTAATACAGCCCCATTAGGGCTATCTTATTAGGAAAGCATTGCGACTCTGGGCTGCGCAAATAATTTACTTCAAGGGGGTGTGGAGAATCAGCGGACAAAACAAAGTGGGGATGTTCCCAATCCAAGATCCCAAGTCGAAGATTTATGGCATTACCCCGCTGCCTAGGCTTGCCAACCAGCAATTAGATGCTAGGGTGGAAGAGTGGATGGCTTCAAGGGAACAAGGACTCCTCACAGAGCTTCAGACCAAGATTTTCAAGCGCAGTTCCACAGATTGGTTTACAATATACCTCACCTTGTTTATCACTCTCAGCACGCTTGAGATGGATACGTGGAGCCTGAGGACATGGGCTACGGACTCGAGAAACTTATTGGATAGAATTGAATCAATGGTAAGAGGATATCTGCCCTGAATGTCTTGGCGGATAACCCAGAGATTTTACAATTGTGGTGGTTGAAATGTTAATCACCGTGCGGCTGAACTGCAGAATTTGAGCCATCCGAACGAGGCTCGTAAAGCTTGGTTATGGCCGCTCGCGGACAATCCTGATACCCTGGTAGAACGGAATACCTTTCTTGCGGAGACCCTTGTTGCCCACTTCAGGTCTGTGACTAAAGGGTTTGTCCCATTTACCTTGGATTGGTACAGCGATCAGGCCGTTGTAATGGCGGGAGGAGAGCAACATGCGCTGGAATACATGAGGACCATAGGTCAGCAGGTGAAGGCGTCTGGTAAGAGACATCCTGCCACCATTTTCTCCTAACCACTCTAACGGCTTCTGTAGACCGACAATTGCGAGAGAGAATCGCGGCAGAGTATAGTAGGGAAGATATCAACAGTCTTAAATTCTCGTACGCTGCGAAATTAATGGTGGGCGAGGACTCGTGATCTGCCCATGTCCATGCCCACTATTTTCATCAAATTTTCTTTTTACCGTTACTCACTTGTTTGTTTTATTTTATTATGAAGGTCTCGTTTTGTTTGAATCTTTTTCTTTTTCAAAAACTTTTTTGATAAATGGAGTCTTTACGTTTTCTCTAAGAAGGGTATCTTTATTCGTTCTGAAGTCTTCCCATCTGATACGAGATTATGAGTAGCCGAACCCCCAAGAAGGTTGCTCACGCTCTTCCGTACTGCCTTCAACTAAAAACCCCTCTGGCAATTGGTTATGAAGGCCTCGGAGCCATATCATACCAGCACTAGAAGAAACAAATATTGCGCGCATTGTACAGAACCCATCCCACCCAACGCCCACGTCCTTAAAAATCCGATCCCCGGTTATCTCCCTCTCCCGTTCCTCCCTTTCTTCCCCGCTCGACCTCACCCGGTAATCCTTGGCCCAGACCCCACGATCAATCAATCAGCCACTCCCGTGGTAAGGGGTTCCTCGGGGTATCCCCACTAGTGTTGTAGAAATACCGCTTTATCCGCGCGTAGTTCGGCCAGCGGAGCGGCAGGGCGCAGTCAGTATGGCATCATCGGGATAATTATGGCACAATCGCAGAAGCGAAGGAAACCCTCTCGATTCCGCACAGGAGGATTGGGGGCGGTTGTTATCAAGAGGAAAAAACACCACCGCCATCAGAATTCACACGAGGAAAAAATGCTGAGACAAATCACGGAACTCCCCGCGATGCATGAAACCAGCGTAAGCCCCTTCGAGATGTGGAGACCCCGCGGCGGGCAGGCCCTCTTTCGTAGTCCCTGCTCGGTCGGTGATATATGTGGGTTCCTTTCTTGGTTTCTTTCTTCCTTTCTTCCTATGATACCTTCCGTTTCGCCCGAATTGGGGATGCCTCGTTTCCCGTGGTTGGGGCTGGGGCGGAAGGGTTGAGAGAGGTCCCGTCGTATGGGCTCCGATTATCAGATGGCACTTTTTCCCGATGGGTAGTATAGTATAGCGCCGTAAGAGCTGGGGAAGGCTCCTTGGAAAATCGGGGAGAGTCGGAAACCGGACTATTCGTGGCTCGTCCGGGAGCTCCGGCCCTACAAGCCCGGCTGCTGGCAATGAGGTGATCTGGCCGGAAGCTTTCCTGCGCTCCCGACCGAGTCGGGGATACCGTATTCACTGGTTCCATTTTTGCTGTCTTCGCGGCTCGTTATGGGCGCCTCGTTGCTGTCCGGTGTAGGGGTTAGGGTATGGGGAGGGGAAGGATCCGATTAGGTGGGAGAGGACGATAAGATGTCCGGTTTTGATAAGTTACAGTACTAGAACGGTATTATCGTAATCTTAATATTATCGCCATGCCGGTAAGAGTGCTAATACGGTATGATACTCATGTGGCCGGTGACACCCAGACGCGGAAATTGATCAGTACCGTGGGCCAATCACGTAAAAGGATATTCGATATATTCTGCTCTTCCGTTAGCCGCCAGTTTATTGAGGCCGCCACAGCTTTTGAGAGCTCGACTCGGCCGCACGAGTACCGCACAGTACAGCACACAATCGGATAGCCTCCTCGGCGCTCCTGACAGTCTGATAGATAGATACGCGGCCCATCTCCAAAGATGTCCGGCGGACGAAACCAGCCATGCGGAACGCGGAATTTCTCCGGGACTGAAAAACGAACGATACATACGAACCTAACCAGCAGCGCAGTCCCACCCCGGCCAAAATCCAAAGAATCTGTCCGCCAGCGGGCAATCCGGAACGTGTCAGGCTTGTGCACTGTACAGAGGTCAATTCGGGACCGGCAAGGGTAGGGCCTCTACCAACGGTTGACCGGAGGGCGCTGCCGATCTGGCTTCGTGGGCCCTTAGGCGTCACTGTACGGGGCGCGTCTCCAGGCCCGCACGTACCCTGACCACGGGCCCACACGGGGCAGCGATGACCGCGCTGCGGGCTGAGGAGGAATTGGCCCCCGGCACCCCGCTAGATGTTGCGTGGTC
Organism: Tuber umbilicatum; assembly: GCA_003313605.1. Taxonomy (NCBI): domain Eukaryota; kingdom Fungi; phylum Ascomycota; class Pezizomycetes; order Pezizales; family Tuberaceae; genus Tuber; species Tuber umbilicatum. Next base: position 10,403 of record QLOI01003858.1, on the reverse strand, counting down.
CCGGGCATCTTCGAGATCTCGTTCGTCGGGGGTGAGCCCGCGAGGGGTTCGCACTCTAGGAGCTGCGCCGAAGGTCGGTTCCGGACGGGAGGCTCTGGAGCTTTCTTCTCCCCTTTCTTTCTCTCTTCTTGAAGGTGGGCGGAGACTTTCGGGTGAGGGGTGTGCTATTGTACGGTGAAAACGAACGGAAGATGAATGTCCTATAGAGGGACGTTGGAATTCCCCTTCTCGGCTAGCGAGGGGTGGAAACACTCCGTTGAGGTTAGACGAGAGGAATGTTTAGTACATAGAGTAGTACTGTGCTAGAGAGGCTACTACTGTACCGTAAGTTACAGTACAACGTCGATTCACCGCCCGAGCTTTTATGGTACTTGTACTGCGCCTGTATTAGGGGAAGAACATCGTACCAACCGGTATGATGGCAAGAGTCGGCGACGCCAACCACTGGCGCTGGGAGCACGGTAGCAATTTTGGGTATCGGCAATGTGAAACTCTCAATTTTTTGAAATGGGTACCTTTTACCGGTAGTATTTGAGCACCCGTACAAATTCTCGGCTCTTAATCCTAGTTATCAGATTAGTCATACAAATTGAGTAGAGCTTCCGACAGAATGAACGGATTTGTTATAAAAGTATGAACTTTAGAACTGCTAGGTCTTCAGCTATCTATCATCGATACATTCTCTATTAGTTGATTGAGAGGTGAGTGTGCAAGTCATAATTCACGGGACCCCGAATTTCTGCAATTTCAGTGCGTTTTAGCCAGCACTTGGGCCTACTAGCAGTGGCTATTGTCCGAGAACTGTATCCATTTCGGAGCATCTAACTACAGGCCCACAGAATGGGAAAACTGGTGGCCAGTTCTAGAGCTTGGAGACAAGGGTATGATATCCTACCAAATGTCCGCGGCAATTTTGGAAAGGAGGAGGAGGATGACTGGTGCGAGAAAAACAGTGCAATGCGCACCCCGAGTTCCAAGTCATCGGGCTTCGCTACCCATCATCAGAATACCTGACTTACGATGCTTCACGGCGTTCTTAAAAAAAGGGAGGGGAAAAAAGGAAAGAAAAAGCGGAGGTGGAGGATCAACAACATGCAGGACAGGCCCAATGTCTCAGATCGATGAATCGGGTTTCGGGGAAAGCGGGGGTGAGCATATGGGATTCTTGATTCCTCAGTTTTGTTCCCTCGTCCGCGGGAATAGCTATTACTGATTCGCATCTGATCGATCGATTGAGAAGGCCCTCGCTCGAATTGCGCGGTCGGGTGCTGAATCGCTGGATGCTGTGTGGGTCTCCCTCCCTTCCCTTCCTCGTTTTCATTCATGGTGTTGATTCTCAATTTTAGGAGGGGGAGGAACTATTCTTTTTTTTTTTTCACTTTTCCCTCTTCACTTATGCGTAGGTAAAGGCTGTTTGTGGGGAGTATGAAGAAAGCACAAGGTGAGCTAAGCTTGCTGTCGTGGTTGTTCTCCCCTGATGATCAGACCTCCGTTGTGTAAGTTGCCTGTTGATCCTGCCGTGCACGATCTTGGCTGGTACTGTACTGTACTCGAATGACGATCTTGGTTGAAATTGCTGCCCTGCCGGGGTGTAAAACTCGGACATTATGCGGTTACATGGCCACGGTAATCCGAGTGTGTACTTTTCGTTAAACTTTTCCACACGGATGAGGATAATAGTGGGACAAAACCTGTTGCCACGCCAGAGTAGAGGATTTTCAACATCGCTCTCTATCAAATAGGGGGTTGTCATTGGGGTGAAGGTAATTTCATACACCGATCCCATTGTTCCTCCGCTCCATCTCCCCGTGTTTTCCAGGTTGTTAATATTGCTTCCCCTACCCTACCAAGAATTTCGGGTAGGATTACAGCTCAAGGGTTCTCTATATTAAAAGATGGTGGTAATAGGGACTATGTTGTGAGGAGGTTTTGATTCCGGCAGTTATAGATGGGGCTCACCTGATGGGAAATTCCTAATAGCTATGTAGGTAATTCCCGGAGGCAATCGAAGCTATCAATCCAATGTGAAAGGGTTTTGTGTCACCCGATTATTTCAAAAACTTTGTCTCTTTTTGAGCGGGAGAAGTCGCTGTCCCGCCATTTCTTTCATCTGTCTGCTGGGTATCCGGGAATATCTTGGTGTGTGGTATGTAGGGCGCGTTTGGCGTGTTTTCCGGGTAGAGGCTTCGTATCAAAGTTTTGTGATATCGCGGTGTCAAAGGAACGACACCGCAACAGTCCCAAGTCCGGACCAAATATTCGTTGTGCATGGTGCTAAAACTCCCATTCCCGTGTTTTTCTTGCCATTATGCTCAACTCGTATGACAATTGCTTGCTTGGAGGGGAGAGCAAGTACCGGTAGTAACCCGTACGCACGTACTGTACAGTACCTGTCCGTCTATCTAATATCAGTCTGTCCGACGCTTTCTTCCACTCATTCCCCACCCTCTCATCGCTCATCACTCTCCATAGGACAATCAATTTTAAATCAAGTTTAGCTCGACCCAGTTTGATGGCCAGCTTGTTCGTTTGCACATATGGCCGTTCTGTCATTGCATTTGTGCGGATGCACTTGTCCCACTGATTGCCTTTCTCTCCTTCATTTTACAGAACGGAATGCCCAACCAAAAGCATGACTGGCTATTGCTTGTTTGTTTTTTCGGGAAGAAAAAAGTTAACCCCTTCTCTTTTGTCTTTCTTTCTTTCCGCATGGGGAGGCGGGGGGTATATCGATATTTGGTCTTTTCGAAGCCGTCGGGTTCGTGTGCAGGTGGATGGTTGTCGGCCAAGATTTCAGGGGATGAAATGTAGACTTCTGACCCCCCCCCCTCCCCTCCGGCCAGCATGTCAAGCTCGGAAGAAATTATTGTTATTATTGGGGGATCTTAGCTTTTTCGTTTCGTTTGTCTTCCGCTTCATTCGTTGAGGAGTTCGCGGACGGTGACTGGAAATTGAGTGGGTTTTCGTGCGGAGGAAGAGATAGGGATATGTTTTATGTATTTTATTAGGGGGTGGGATAGGTGCAAAGGGAGATGGGAGTGAGGATGGAGGGGGGGAAAAGGGGAAGCAAAC